>VKOC01003118.1:0-63663 GCA_009364415.1 Spea multiplicata
AACCACACATACCACACATATATACCAATTCACACATATACCAATCCACACATATACACCAATCCACACATATATACTCATCCACACACATCCACTTTCACTTAATGCTTTCCTACCTTTCCTTTCTTCTTTCAGCTTCTTTTCCTCTTCTTCAGTTCTTCTGTCTTCTCTGTCTTCTTCCGGGTCAGAGGGCACGGACAGCGGTGGGCGCGGTTTCAGTGCTGTGCGCCGGGATCTGACAACAAACCCCCGGCGCACAGCAGCTGTTGCCGCGCGGATCACAAGGGAGCGGTATTGGAGGTCTTTAAAGACCTCCGTTTACCGCTCCCTTGCGAGCCTGCTCTCCAGCGGCGGACATTACTGTCCGTCTCTGGAGGGGTGCCGGGTGCCGCAAGTTGGGGCGCCGCGGCGGCGTCGGACCCCGCAGCGGCGCCCCCTGGAGTGTGGCGCCCTGTGCGGTCGCACAGGTCGCACACCCCAAAGGCCGGCCCTGTCTGTAGAAATGTACATAGGCAGCTGGATTAACACTTTAGGGTCTGTGGCTGCCTAATGCTTTGCTACACCTCCCCATTTCCCTGTACATAGCAAGGTGAGCAAAGTTGCTTTTCCAGGAAGCGCTGCCAGGAGCCCTGTAATGATCGGAATATCTTGAGTGCCTATACAAGTGTCAAATATTCATTTTAAACTGTGGCTATGCTTCCTGGTATAGCAGCTTGGGTCTTTTGATATACCCCAGGTTGTTCATCCCGTCGGTAATCCACCTGATTTAGGACTGTTCCTATTCTGAACATAAAGGCATCTGCGTGAACCAAGGACTTCCTTATGGTTTTTCTGCTCTAGCCCGCCACTCCATGCTCTAAGCCCTAGATACTGTATTTCACACAATCTAGACTAAACCGTATCTGACCAAATTTTTTATGTCAGCATTCTGTAAGCTCCTCAGGATAACCTCTACTTGTAGGTGGTATCCTTTCCATGTGAAACTATAGATGGCTATATCATCAAGGTAGGCACAGACAAATTCCTGGACCCTCTCCAGCAGCTGATGATCTAGCCATTTAAATGTTACTGGGCCATGCTATATTCCAAATAGCATAACTTTAAACTGAAAGAGGCCATACGGGGTGACTTGGGTCGGCTTGGGAATATCCTCCAGCTCTAAAAGAATCTGCCAGTAACTGCGTCCTACCCATGCTGTCTGCAATTTATTTTATGGGGGCAGTGCCGGAACCTGCTGGCCCATCTTAAATTTACTGGATTGAGCTTTAATATCGTAGTATGCTTTCTGTCAGGACTGTGCTTCGCAGATGATGTTGTGCACTAGGCCCAGGAGGGTTTCCAATTTATTTCACAATTTCACTACCTAAGTGACTGCTGTTTCCTTTGGGTCCTACCTACCTTCCTAGTACTCCTGGAGGATATCTGGGAGACCACTGACCGCTCCATCCAAAGCTTAAAGGGCAAAGAGGAAGTGAGGGAGGTACTTCTCTCAATCCGTGTAGGTCTCTGTAAAGGCCCAGAGCATCTGCCTGAGGGTTCTGTTGAACCTCTTGCATCGTGCTGTGGTTTAGGGGTGATATGGGAAGGATGTGAGAGGAGGCTTATCCTACATAGCTGCCGGACTTGCTGGAGAAAGTCAGACATAAATTGCATTCCCTGTATCTCGCTGGGAAAACCAACACTAGTAAATAGTTGTTATGGTTTCTGCAGTGATGCTAGCCAGGGCCACTGCCTCAGGGTACCAGGTGGCAAAATATACTACTGTGAGGATAAACCTCTTCCTAGATTTACTGGGTTTGACTAGGGGGCCTTTTATTTCTGCTGAAAGGGTTTTCCGACAATGGGCAGGGGCTGCAGAGGGTTGAGTGTTTCAGATCACTGGTGATACCAGGCCAAAAGAAGTTGCAAGTTAGCTTGCAACTCCAAGGTGTCCAGCAAAGGGAGTTTTACAGTGAAAGGGACATAAAATCATTCTGGTGCTTAGCACAGACAACAAATTGTCTGCCCATCAAGAACTAACATTGCATCTATGGTTTGTTCGGTGCAAAAGTCATCAGGAGGTGTATAGGTCTGGGTTGGGGAATCGTCGGTGGGCAGGGGGTGGTCTTACCTGAGTCTCCAGAGTGTTGTTGCACCAGGCCTTGGGCATGGAGATGACTTGGCTCCTCATGTGGTTCCACTATGCGGCACAAAGGTGTCCAGTAGAATATCGTTGGAAACCAAGACGTAACCTCTCAGTGTCCGTTTCCACATCCCCAGTTAAGGTGCACTTGGGCCAGAGATAGCTGGTAAATCTTCCCACTGGCCACGCAAACATTCTCAACTCGCACAGACCATCAAGTGGGTGAAAGGCAATCGGGTTAGAGGATGTAAACGAAAGCTCCACCTTTTTTCCCATAAGGTGAACTTCTGGCAAAATGGTGGCGTCCTTTCCCCCGATTGGAGGATCGGAGAAGTCAGTGGAAGTGCTGACGATTTCGCAGAAGTTCACACCAGGTTATGTCCGCAGAGATGCCAATGGAGATAACAGAGAGTTGATGAAAGAGAGAAGGTGAAGAACAAGAAGATGAAGAAGTGGCTAGCAGCGAACCTGGGGAAATGTTTAGAGAGCATGAGAGAGCATGAACGATAGTGTGAGAGTGAATGTGGGCACTGGGCAAAAAATGTCATTCCTGAATTAAAAATGCCCCCGATTTTCATCCGAGCCAAGTGGGCAGGGAACGAATTAATTGGCCAGAAACAGCTGGGCCAAAAGGAACTGAACAAGTTGCACATTTCTACTGTGGAACACTTAAAGCGGTTTGGTAAAAACGTTTTGTAACCTTCTGGCACACACAGATACTGTAAAAAAAAGTTTCAGGTTGGTGTGAAAAAATGCTGTAACGTTAGAATGCTCTCAAAAAAGACATGTTAATAGTTTATTTTTCAGTTTAAATATAACGTGAGTGAATAGAAGAAAACTCAAATCAATATTTTGACTTATTGCAGTCATCAATTCTTCTAGGTACCCTTTCACAAAATTCGGGATTTGGTAGGCATACAGCTAGGTGTATTATTAGACAATTATACCAAACAGGTGCTACTGATTATCAATTTAATATGTGGGTTGAAATACAATCATTAACTACAACAGAAACAGCTGTGTAGGAGGAATAAAACTGATCTACATTTTTTTTTACTGGTTTCATTATATTTGTTGCAAAATGCAATCAATTTATTCCTGATTTTCCTGGTGTTTCGACTATTGTAATAGGTGTCAGTTATATTCGTACTTGCTGACCCCAGGAAGAGAGGGAGGGCTCCAAATTTCCTAAAACAAAGGAAACTGAATTGCAGCTAAGCAGCCTTTCCAGGGCAAGGACAGCTGAAGAGAAACTCATATTTGGAGTATCTCTGAAGTCAGAGGAATCCCACTGCAAAAAAAAGCATATACAGATCCCAATTGAAACTAATTAAATAATATAATCCACTATGAGTTTAGGGTAGACTTCTTTACATTAGATTGAATTTCTGATTTCCCATGCGCTCGTTCTAGCTCATTATCCGTCATCTTTATAGTGGGCAGGATGCATTTGTTTCACAAGCTCTTCTGGATGATTACTTTGATAACTGCCCTCATGTAGGTGACCTAAGTTTGGGGCTTACTTTCTGGATCCTGGCAAAAGATGATGAACAACTGCTGACGTGACAATCCTAGCTGGGAACCAAAATCACTGCACAAGTGGTGTCCAGAGGTTTTTGTTGGACTACTAAGGGTGACTATACCATTTTATCTTGTTTTTTTGTTTGTTTGTTTGTTTTTTTACTTAATTGCATTTATGACTACAACATTGCAATTAACTTCAGTGATTAAAATGCTTTTCGTCTTGACAATGTTTGTGGCTTGATAAAAATGTTCAGCTGTACTAAACGATTTAGTGTAGAACTGTTTCCAGCAAGACTGTGATGGAACTTTAGGGTTAAAGCTTTGTTATTTATGAGAAAGTAGCAGCAATAAACATTAACATATAAAGAGGGTTGATTGCACAAAATAGGAGTCCAATTGGAGTGGTACAGTACAGGAATTCATACAATTCACATAAGTTGTTCTTAATGGAAAGTAAAACCAAAAAGTAGTAAAGAACTTAGTTCTAAATGTTGCGTGTAAAATGGACCTTAGTTCATATTTGATAGTTATTTGAACAATCTATGATGATATGCCTCTTCAATTATATGCGAAACACAAGTGCGCATCAATATATGAAAACAGGTATTGAATTGCTTAAAATGGCCGGCGTCACTGTCTGTATTTCTTTGTGTTTTTAAGTAGTGGCATTATCCATGATTTACACAGAGTGCTGTCTTTTGGCGGAATATGTCTAATTGAGTCTACAAACTGTTTTTAAGCAATTCAACTAAGTGTTAATTACACGCATAATTTGATTTAATTCTGCTTATGTAGTAACATAACCAAACAAGCTTGCATCCAAGGATCTTCATTTAAAGAAAATGCTTTTAGAAGAAATAAGGTTTTTTTTTCCTCCAAAAATTAATGTATCATTATACTTTTTGGTTCAAATGTATTGGATGTATGTTTGTGACATTGTCTTTCATAAGGATTTCCTTGAATGGTCTGCTATTTCCTGCATCCTTTCTACTTTAAATGATGAGAACTTTTTCTTTTGTGTAATTCTCTACTTCATAATTATACAACGTATAATCACTTCTCTTCATTGTAGCTGTGCAGTTAATTTTGAGACTGCTTTCTGGCTTATTTTTCTATAATATGCCACATGGTTATGTATGTATTAAATCCCTAAATTATAACAAGAGTGCTCTATTAAATTGATGGAAAGCTTGCGGTCAAATTAAATGAGACCAATTATCTATTACAATAGATCAATGTATATTATTCACAAATTATCAGTGTATCATACTGTAACTTTTATTGGTTTGTACTACAGTAACTAACAACCCATCCAGTTCTTTTGCTCTATTTGCTTTCAATTAAAATGTTTTGTTCAATCAGGAATGTAACCCTAATGTGAATCCAAGAATTATTTAGGTGTTATTTTCTGGGTGATGCCAATAAATAATCCAATAATAAAAAATGAAATCATCCATAAAACATATTTAATTAACACCCCCTTTTTTGGAAACTTTTTTCTTTTTGTTAAATGAAATTCTATAAGTAACCAATCAGAAGCATTACCATGACTAATATGTGGAGAGTGGTAAGGGCAAAAGTCTTAATATAAATATCTTAACATATATTGAACTTTCTTTTTAAATGTATATATACCCACATACACTAGTGGCTGTTTCTTTATGGTCAGTCAATCTTCCATCTATATTAGAGGAGCTGATCTTTGACAAAACAAACAACCGTATTATGCATTAACAAAATGCTGGTTTCAACAACTGGAAGCTTTAACGTTTTTTCATCCCAGGTCTGAAAAAGGTTAGACCATGTTTCACGAAGAGAAAAAGGAAGGAAGCCCCAGATTTGGAAAGCTTCATTTTCCTGTTGGACTATGGATTAATTCGCCAAAGAAGCATTTTGCCAAATTAGGCCGGCGCTGGCCTAGTGTGGGTTCAATCAAGTAAGATTACAAATTATTCCCTATTCATATGTTGGACATGTGTCATATGTGGCCTTCACACTACTGCATGATTTAGATATAAAAGGTCCTGTTTACCTAAAATACAAAAAAAGCAAATCATTATTTAAAAGGAAGACACATATTTAAATTGCAGTGTCGGCCACTCTTAATGCTCCAGGGCAAAATCCTTTTAATTTGAGGCCACCATCATTTCATTTATAGGTCATATTGCTATGTCTTATGTTTGCTTGGAAAAATATCATATAACACTTATCTGTGTCAGTTGTTATTGCCTCCAACTTCTTATTTTATGGGTATTTGTTACATTTAATTTATATCGATGCTATATTCATTTAATTGATGTAAAAAACTTTTATTTAAAGCATTTGTCTAGATTCCCCTGATTTTAAATTTTCTTATTTTCAAACCTATGTTTTTCATATTACTGGAAAAGGAATGGTCAAAAATATGTTTGTAATCAACTAACCTGGACTAACAATTATCTAACAATTTAAGATTACGCTAATAAATTACTTTTCTTTTCCATTAGTCAGTAGCCTAATGAACAGAAATAATTCTTAGGCCATCAAACTCTTCAGGCTTTGGTGTTAGAGGATTGGACATCTGCTGGACTATAACAGCAATTGATCTTAAATTGGTCTTAAAAGGTCTCATTATTTATGCAGAATCCAAAGACAAGAAGAAAAATGTGACACTATGCAGGGTAGATGTAGTTTAGAGAAAAGGCTATAATAGAAACATATTGTCTGAATTTAAACCAAAACATTAGTTACTAATTGCTTCAGTGTTTTAAATATTAAATAACCTTCTGGAGAGTTGGATTGAATGTAATATTTCTGCAGATCCAAAATGAAGTAAAATCAAGTTGAATATTTTAATGGCTTTGCTGAGACAGTGCTTAGAAGGTGGGGTTTCCCTTCCGCCATCCTGTAGCACAATCATATGACAAACGTTGGAATGAAAGAGTGTAATGGGAGGAAATTAGAGGGTGGGTATCAAGACGTTTCAGCTGTATCATTTCCGTAAGTCCTTGAAGTGTAGACTGGAAGGTTTGCTGGCTAACATTCAGTGGCAGAATTTGCCATCGTCCAGCATTTCCTTCATCATATTCTAGGTGATATATGAATAGTCAGCTGTTGGATATGATTGATTTGGCTTTTGTTTCAAATACCTTTGCACCATAGCCTTAAAGACAAGAGGTTAACTGCACAAAACAGAAAGTTCTCAAAAATAGCTGTCATAAAAGTGTCCACATAATTGCTTTTATGTTTTGGGTAGGACTGAGATTCATGTGCTGTTTGTGGTTAGTTTGTCCAAGTTGATAGCCGGGTGTCCTTGAAATTAAAGTTCAACTGAATTATCTTTTGTCAGCTTAAAGCAAATTACCAAATGTAGCAAAGTGGACATTCCAAAAGTTACAAACGTGTAAGAATTTTATAGAATGTTCTTGAGCAAATGGAAGATAACACTGATGACTGCTACCTGTTAATTTATTGTTGCTGGTATCAGTTAGCTTCTTAGCTATGGTATCTTTTATGCATGAGCTGTTATTAAAGTGAGTTATGCCTCTTGTGCAAATGTATACATGTTTAAATACAATTTGTTATACATGCAAATCCAGATATAAAAGAATATGCAGACAACATAAAAGTTAAAAACTAGTTCTTGTCTTTGTTTGCGTACCTAATATGCAATTCTTATTGACAGGTCAACCTCCTCAGACACAGCCAGCCGCAGCAATGAGACTGTGGAATTGCGTCAGCCAACTAAGAACAAAAACAACCGTCATAAACGCCTGTCAAACATTTTTCACCGCAGTACGAACAGTATTGTTGGTAGTATTAGTGCAGGTAGTGGAACAGGACGCTGGGGCAGCGAGAAGAAGTTGTCAGAGATCATTGACACTGTGCCTGAGGACCTGGTGGAGCTCTCTAGCCAAAAAAATTTGCCAGGTATTCTCAAGATATTTGGCGATGACATATCTTCTGGAACGAACTACAAAAGTGTTCTGGCCACTCCACGTTCTACTGCAAGGGAGTTAGTTAGGGAGGCCCTGGAAAGATATGCTGTAGTTGACTCAGACACAGAAACCTTTGTCCTGTGCGATGTTGTGGGTCGCTTTGTGGGGCATGAAGGGGAATGGAAGATGGAATACCTACGTATAGTTGGGGACCATGAACGCCCCCTGGTTCTGCAGGAAATGTGGAAGCCTAAAGCTGGTTTCTCTCGTCGCTTTGAAATTAGACGGAAGCAGGAAGTGGAGAAGATGACAACAGCCGAAGATAAAGAGACTGCAGGTGGGAATGTTCTAGATGGCCCTTTGTTAAAATAAAAAAGTACACTCTGAGTTTTTATGCATATTTAAAATTATCGAATTGTGATCCAGTTTAGCCATGGATCCAGTCTTCCACCTGTGAAATTTATTATATAACGACTTTTGTTGGGGTGGTATATACATGAATTTTTGGTTTTTGTTAATTGTATTTTTGTTGGACAAATCCACTTCAGTACATGAACCTTGATATAACCAAATATTGACTGTCCATCGTGGACCACTGTCAGCTTAAAACATGTAACATTTCTGAAATAGCTCAAATATTGAGTAGGTAAGAAAACAATGTACTTAAATACATTTGCTCCACTAACCTAAAACTACCCCCACAAAACACAAAAAAGAGGAAAAAAACTGAATCTGCAACAAATGTACTGATTAACAATAACATACAGTGATCAAATTGCCCTAGGACGCAAACCATGATGTATGGAGTGTTTCTAAATGTTTTATTTGTATTATGTACATATTTCACAAGTGTGTTTTTGTCTTTTGAAATCTCTATGCATTATGTTACCACAGGTATCAATGCTCAAGCTCGCAGGTTACAGAAGAGTCGGTCTCGAGCAGCCTCTGGTGGAAATGCCCCAATGAGGGACCGAGAAGATAGTATCTCGCTTCGCCGCAGTATAAGTGATATCAATCTGAACTCCAAGAAGCGCAGAGAAAGGAAAAGCATTAAAAGCATGGTAGCTAACGATACAGATGCTACACAGGATATAGATCCAAGTCAAAAGGATGGCATTCTAGAGATACAAAACTTATCAGAAAACACTCATAATGCTGACAGCGTAGACTATGCTGCAGACAACTTAGATTTCGAACGTCTGTCTCAATGCTTGATTCAGCCACCTGTACAGCACCCATACTTTCTTCTTCTTCAAGGGTACAACAAAGAGCAGGTATGATAAATATTACTTAATTCTTACATTTGTTAATCAGAAGGTTTTGCTGCATGTGGATGGGAATCAATTCAGTCATTTTTTAAAGTAGTTATTATCAGTTAACTTTGTTTAAATCTTCTTTGCCCATCCTTCAATAGGATTTCCTTTATTTAGTTGTGGTCTAGATTGAAACACCTATGGAAATGTGAACACTTAATTTGTCTTCATGACAAATGAAGACAAATGACAAATGGCTGCTTGGTTTAAAAGCAATATATTTATTTGTAAAGTCAAATAGGAAAGTGCAGAAAGTGAGCAAGAAGAGGAAAAGTAATGGAGTAACGGTGGAGATTTAAAAACAAAATTATCAGTAAATATAACGGCGAGGTTGTAGATGAAAAGGATATAGGATAGGTCAGAGAAATGGTATTCAACTGGTAATCAATATGTGGTAATAATACCTTTTATTGCAAGTGTCATCATGTTTTTTTCAGTTATAAAATGTAATGTAGTTTTATTTTACTTCTATGTCATTGTAAACAGTTGTTATAACATAATGAGATTTTGTTGGTTTTTTTTTTGTGGCAGGACTTTGTTATATATGTAATGACCCGGAAGAAGCATCTGTTTGGGAGATCAGAAAAATCTTCCAGGGACAAAGGACCTTACGTTGACACTTTCCTTTCCGCTCCAGATATCCTTCCTCGTCACTGTTGTGTATGGCATTTGGATTCCTCTGGACAGAAGAATATAGTCCGTGTAAGGCCTTACCGCGGGGCTCTTGTGATACATAATGGAGTAGTACTACAAAGAGAAGCTGAACTTCAGACTGGAGATTTGTTGGGACTTGGGGAACATTTTTTGTTCATGTATAAAGATCCTAGGGTAGCCCAAGGCAAACCTGCCTGGCTTCCACAGTCCTGGTCATCACCTGGACTGAGTGGGGCCTTTTCATGCCAAATGTGTGGGCGCACACTACAAGAGAGACAAGAGGCCGTGCAAGCATACATAGAGAGTCGGGATTTGATGTTGCAGTACCGCTCACAGGAAGAGGATGCTTTGTTGAAAGAAATTATTGAAAAAACTGGTAACCCTAGCAATGAGTTTAAACTGTCTCCTGCCTACCTCTTCAGCCTCTGTATTGAGCACTCAACTCGAGCCCTAGACCCTGGGCATTTCCCCAAGTTAGTCATGAAGATTGCCACGCTCATCAAGGAAGTAGTCTGGGTAATACCTATCTTCTATAACAATTCCCCGAAATTGATGTGTTGTATTTGTCAAAAAACAAACAATAAGGCTTATAAATTAATATTAATAAGTATTAAACGCAAAGTGGAAAGTAGCTTATGAATGAATTAAATATGCATTACATGGACTGCATAGGCATCATCATGTGCATATTGTACCAACATAATAATATGTAAATATATACAGCGGTTTATTTAATAGGAGTCGGCAATTAAGGGCGTATAATACAAGAGTATAGGTTAAAATGTACAAATGTCTAAAATGTTTTTGTGTCCGCACTAGTAATATTAGAATACAGCACTGTAGGTAGTAAAGTAAAAAGTCAGACAGCAGCTGGTCAAAGCTAGGAGTGTAAAAATAGGCAGGGGATGAGTATTGTAGAGGGTGGCATATGTCACCATCGGTCCGAATAATGAGGTCAGGGCAGTGTATAGAATGTTTAATTAAACAGCATTACATCAAGTTGGCAGCTATCTGGAGAGTAGTTAAAAAACAGACATGAATCATTATACCACATAAAAGGAACTAATAACCAACTACCAATGGCACCAGTACTGTAGTACATACAAAATGTATTCAAAATATAACCATCCACTTAGGCCATCATACCTAAAAATCATGAACACATGTAATTTACCCATCCCAGATGCACATTGATAGGTGTCAATTTAGCCATCCCAGATGCCGATTGATTTGTGTCAGCTATACGTATGGAAAAACATGCCTAAAAACAGCACATCCATTAAATGTTACACATTGGGTTATTCTCTAACAAAACTGTGTATAGTATTCCCTTCTTGCACTGGAACACCCCATTGTCCCTCTCTACCCCAAATCTCAACTATTCTGTGATATAATTTTCTGAAGATTCTGGAAAATTCACAGCAACTCAGCCTGTGTGAGTTTGTGGTTTTGTGTAGAGTACCCATTGAAGTAAATTGGGGCAGAACCCAGAAACGTACCGGTATATTGTTTGGCCAATGCTGAATTTGTATATCACCTAATGTGTGGGTCCCCATAGCACAGGGAGGCTATGGGGACTAGTTTATAACATCATAAATAGTTATGTAAAAATGAAATTAATATTCACCTTCAAAAAGAGTGAACTCTAATAGATCATCAACACTGCTATGTGCATATGTGTATGTGTGTGTACCTGTGTGCTTCTTGCTTTGTTATACTTGTCTATACTAAGGATTGTACCCAGGCCATTACTTTCACCTGTGGACCAGGTACGGGGTTATATATACATACATTATATGGGAAAATTGGTACACCTGACCATTACAGGGATTTTGATGACATTGCATTCTAAATATATAGACATTATTATGTATAAGGGCTATTATATTTTTGCTTTCTGCACTGGAGCACAGCCATGCTGGATTAGAGAATAGGTCATTCCCAAACTGTTCCCACAAAGATGGAACCATAGCGTTGTCCGAAATGGTATTCTGAGGCAATAAGATTTTCCTTTACCGGGAAGGAAGTGGCCCAACCCCTGATTTCAATAATTAATTGGGTGTGTCCCAATACTTTTGTCCATATAGTGGTGCACAAAGCAAGGTTCATAAAGACATGGTTGGATGAGTTTGGTGTGGAAGAACTTGACTGGCCCGCACAAAGCCCTGACCGCAACCCTATCGAACACCCTTGGAATGGAGGTTGTGAGCCATGGCTTTATGTCCATCAGTGCCTTACCTCACAAATTCTCTACTGGATGAATGGGCAAAAATTCCCAGAAGAGTGAAAACTCGAATAGGGACCAACTTCATATTAATGTCTATGTATTTAGAATACAGTCATAAAAGTCTCTGTTGGTGTAATGGTCAGGTGTCTCAATACTTTTGTCCATATAGAGCGTGTGTGTGTATATATAAATATATATATTTATATATATATAACTCACATACATGTATTTGAAACATGTATACATTTATTTATAATTTATTTATACATGTAGGCAAGGTGGTAAAAATTTTTTAATGATTTAATGTTTAGTCGTTTGTAAATGTGGTTTCATTCTTAAATATTTGTTAATGTGTTTTGTCTGTATAGGAGAAGATTAAAGAGATTGGAGACAAGCAACCAGAAAAGTAAGTTGTGATCATTTCCTGCCTTTCTTTACATTTCCTTGCTAAATTGTTCAGATCTATTATAAATAGTGACTGTTAGATATCAAAGGTTGTTGGATAAGTTAGATGTTAAGAAATACCCTTTTCTTTTTAAGTATATTTACAAGTTAAACCTTGAAGTGGCAGAATTGTAGGCAGGAGTAGTAGAGACGGTACAATTGTGTTAGCCAACTACATGTATGTGTCTGAACACTGATGTCCAACTAGCATACATGTAATTGGCTGTTGCTGCTTCTACTGGCTTCAGGAGAGGCAGGGTTAAAGGGAAGTCTAATAGAGAGTAAGAAAAAAACATTTCCTAGTTAATTCTGGTTGAATTATACATTATACTGGGCCAGCCAAGCAGCAAAAGGTTTTAAAAACCACAACTCTCCTGTAAATCATCCCTTCAGTGAATAGACATCTCTCCTCTTTTCTCTCTTCCCTGGTCTCTCTCCCCTACTCACTCTGTAATGCTATATCACATCTACTGAACTAGCCCACTACCCTCTATATTGCCCAAGTCAAGACCCCAGAGTTCTACACGGCAAATTACATCGCACGTAAGGTCAGGGCAACTATATGCAAACTTGGTTTTGCATATGTGTCATCTCCTCAGGAGCATAACAACACACATTAAGACCCCAAACTATGTTCTCCTCACCCACTGCGAATTTTTAGGCTGAGTATGCCAGAGCCCAGCCATACTGCCACAATTGCACACTGTTGTTACCTTTAAGAGCTGCCCAACATGCCGGAGAGGTACTACTGTATCTTGAGAGATGTTTTAGTTTTCTGTAGTTTGCATACTTGTTAACTGGTAATTAACTGGGGTGGGTGGGGACGTTTGAGGAAAATTGTAATTCACTTGGTTGAATTTTTATAGTCAGCAGGACAAAGCTTTTATGAGTACTCTGGGCATTGAAGAGGTTGCTACTGACCTTCGGCCTCTAATGTTATGGATGGCAAACTCAATGGAACTTCTCAATTTTGTCCAAAGAAAAATCCTAGACATGGAAAAGGAATGGGAATCGGAAGGTAAAGCGCAAATAAGCACTGATCTCTGAACTCCGTTTTGAATAATGGAAGAAAATATAATACAGTCTAGTCTTTAAGATGTTTTTACTATTCTAGACATGGTTTTATCATTCTGTCAATGTATTGTATTGTTTTGCTGCATATACTTGCTTATCAGGGGCTGTGATTAGAGAATGGCTTGTGGGTGGGCTATTCACATAACTGGGTAAGCAGGGCTGAATTGTCTCTTGACATCTACTGAGGCTTCTCAAACACAGCCAACTAAATAATGAATCCACAGTCAACTTGATTACTCAAGAATCATTCTTGCAGTTCTTGCAATTTTCTACCAAGTTTGCTCCTTATTTGTTCTTTATCTACAGAGAAATGCCTGCCTAGTGTGACACTTACTAGAGACACTTACTAGAGATGTACTGTATGTAGAGAAGTACTGTATCACTTACTAGAGATGCCTTCTCTTTTTCACATAAGTCCTTTGTCAGAAGCAGACTTTTTTGTGGTATAGCTATGGAGTTGTTAAGGTGCCTAACGCTGTGTGCTTAACTAGTGTTTCCAAGGGTGTCCTTGCTTCTTAGTTCCCTCTGTGGACAGAGGCTCCAGTTTCTTCAGTCTTAACAACAATCCAGCGTCACCTCTTCCAGCTATGACACAGACTAGACTAGAGGGGAAAGTGACATCATCCAATGACATCAGACACCTCCTCTGTGAAGCTGTGTGTTGCTAAAAATAAGGCCACAATTTGCAGCCTTTTCAGCAATATGTAACCTTACCAGTGCCAGAGGGTCATTGGGGGGGTATTTGTATTAATGCTCCAGATAAGTAAACCTAAAGTTTGAAAATGACTTAAAGGATTAAGTATGCATTGCTTACATACTTAATACTTTATTAAAACAATTGAGCTGTGGTGAGATTTCCCCTTTAAGTTTGTAAAAGTTGTTGGCAGTTCTGACAGTCTTTCTTAGGATTATTTAAAAAAGGAGAGGACATGGGTCAGGAAATGTGTTAGCTGCAATAGTTTTATCGCTCCACTCCATCCGCCAGGTAGATATGCCTGCTGCGCACCACGTCAAAGTGCCAGGGCCGCCTCATCATCGCCAGTCTAGGACAGGTTATGACATGAAATCTATCTACATATACAACCACATTCATTGGATTTAGGGTTATTGTTGTTTTTGCTTTATTTGTAATTTATGGGAAATATTGGAGGGGAATCAGGTTTTTTTTTGGAGGGGGGGCTACCACTATATCTTATGTGATGCATGGTTTGCCATGAGCTAGGTATCTTAACTTGTGAAGGTTTCTCTAGTTAAAACCTAAGCTGTGTATAAAATTATCATATCACTATAACTATAGCACAGCCTTCCACAGCAAAATCAATTGTGCCCCAGCACAGTGAAGAATAATATACAGTATCAAAGGGTAAAAAGGGTGACAAATAGAACAGTGACCTGGTATCACACAAGAATATATATAGAAACTTTCAAATTAGTGCTAGGAGTTGGTACTACCAACGACAATAAAATCATTATATATTGAGGATTAGAATGCAATACTAACATGTAAGAGAAAAGATAATGCAAACAAAATATATTGCACTTATCAGTATCCGACAGGTTACAAGTATAAATGTAGAAATTTGATTTGCATGGCACTCACAAGTTAAATATTTCTTAGTAGAATTTGTGTAGAGTTGTGTCATTTTCAATGAGTATATTTGTGTGGCTCTCTACAGGCACTTCCCAAGACGCTTTGCTCACAACTGATCTAGAAGCATGTGAGGAGTCGATGGCCCTCCTTGATGAAGTCATTATGTATACATTTCAACAGTGTGTGTATTACCTAACAAAGGTACCTGTGCGCTTTCCTTTTCACTTTGCTGTGACCGATCATTAATCAACCCTAAAACAAATTAGTCTTCAGTATTTTGGAGACTCGCCTGCCAGGACGAATGCATCACTGCTTGTTATGTAAACTTTATTATACTGAAAGTGTGTTTTGTTCTATATTGTTTTCTATCGGTGTAGACATTGTATGCAGCTCTTCCTGCTCTCCTGGAAAGCAATCCTTTCACAGACCCCTCAAATCTCTCAGATGTTGGCGAGTTGAGCCGCATGCCTGAAGGTACCCGTGGAACACTCGCCATCTATCAAGCAACATTGGATTTAACAAGGGAGTGTGAATTGCACGCCGATCTTGTGTCTCAGACGTTTGGTTACCTCTTTTTTTTCTCTAATGCCTCCCTCTTCAATACTTTAATGGAAAAGGGTAAGTTTGTAACAAGAAATCCAAGACCAAAATACTGGATAATATGTGGAACCACAGAATCCACACTTTTGTGTATGTTTAGTGTTCCATTTGGGTACTAGTAAATGAGGGACAGTTGGCAGTTACATTTGGGTGAACATAAGTGTCCTTTGTATCTGTAAAGTTGATGGAAGGTAGCAGTTGAATATATCGCATTTTGACAATTCTAGTTGTCAGTGACTAAGCAGAAGTCGGTAGTGTCTTGCATCTGCTAAACTCTTTAATTGAAGTTACTGAAATTAGAATATCGTTTTTAATCACACTATAAAATGAGAATCTGAAAAATCCCACAAGTTCTCTATTATAAATAATCAATATCAATGTCTAGAATAATTTATAATTGGAAAGGAAGCTCACCTTAAACGGAACTTGATGTTTTAGAAGGTTTAGCATGTGTAGCCTTTAGATAAATGCTGCAGGACTTACTGTATAACAATGATATTGCATTTCTTGTAAACTGGTGTTTAGCATCTTTTAAAAATGATTTATTAAAAATGTTATCTTTTTTTTAATTTTGACCATATTCAAAAAAAAGAAACATGATAGACTTTCTCCCTCTATTATTTCCACGCAATCAGCAGGTGTATTTTGTTTTATTTGAAATCTCTTGTGAAATTCCATCCTTGTGACATGTGATGTCATTTGTTAAGCGTGCTTCATGGTATGGTTCTGTATGTATGCTTTGTACTTTTTGGTGCATATTTATATATATTGTCACAAACCCTGTAGCATGAGGGCCATAAAATGTTAAGGGTCTTAAGCACAGTCCTCTAGGGCAATCAGGCTCAGGAACACCACCTTGTAGCATAAAACTTCTTTATTTTGTATCGCTCAAATGAAACACCCCAAAACAAAACAACCTAGCTCCCAATTGGAGCCCTCAGTAACTGCACTATGCTGGTCCATTAACTTGACCTCCCAGTCACACTCTGGAAAACCTCTCCCAGACAGCGCACAAAAGGTCCAGGCAGGTATTGCCTCACTTGGCTCAGGGATGGTCTTCTTCAGGGCCTTTCCTTGCCCTGGGAGCACAGGGAACTTCCTCTTCTCCCAACAGTCTCTCTGATTATTTAATGCCCAGCACCTGTGCCTGATGCAGGCCATAGAAATCCTGGACTGGATCCTGCAGACTTCTAGCCTTCTAGCTGGCATGGATTTTCCAGAGAATGGGGGAACGGAGCATTGGCCCACCCTGCTCTCCAATTGCTCCACCCCAGGAACCCATATGTATGATCTGCATAGCACCTGTACCCAAATGCCAAGCTATTCATCTCCCTGGGTTTTACAGCCTCATAATACATATATTTAATAATATCCAGATCAGTAAAGATATTATTTAGAACCTACTCTATAAGAGGTTTTGTCTACCAAAGCCAAACAATGAAACATATTCTACATATGGAGGATGGAAAAAATGAATCTCTAGCACAGATCAATGCATGAAGTCCCAATTCAGCAGCTGTTTACAAACTATATCAGCTTCAAGAGTTTCAGTTCTTTTCATTTCAAACATTTGGGATAGTATGTCCTGCGCCAGTTGAAATCAATAATGGTGGAAGTGGAATGCCCAATGACCTATATTTGGCCTGGAAATATTACAGTGAGGCCCTTCTGTCCAGCATTTTACTACCAAGGATCTTTCCCTGATTCATTTATCTTTACTGTTGGAGGAGGGGCTGCTCACTTGCCTCATCTCAGGGCCACTAGTTCCTCTCATTGTCCTGCCAGGTTATCTGCAGGAAATGGTATGTTTCCTCCTGGCCTTGGTCTCAGGACTGCAGGGAACACTTTTTCCCTTCATAGCAGGAAGCTGAAGGTCGCCTACTCTGAAAAGGGAGAATGACGTCCTTTTTCATGTTCCATAACACCACAGACATTTAACTCTTTGTGCAATAAAATGTGTAACATTTTGAGCTTCTTTTAGACAACAGAGGTGACTAAAACAAATATTATATTTTGGCACTTCACACAGAAATAGTGTTGTTATTCTTATCTGGGCTAAGCATTCAAGAAATGTACCTTTTTATACTTAAAAACTGTCTATCTTGTTTTACTCTGTTATAGATTCAGTAGTCTTTGACATTGTTTTGATATACCTGTTTTGCCTCACATATACTTTAGCTCATTCGTTTTTCCACCATATGTGTTAGAAAGCCTTATCAATCTTATATTTTACAGGTAACGGGGAGCCATTTTACCAATGGTCAAAAGCTGTTCAAATCCGTACTAATCTTGACTTGGTCCTAGATTGGTTGCAAGGGATTGGTCTGGGTGATATTGCAGCGGAATTCTTCCGAAAATTGTCTACCACTGTAAACTTGCTCTGCATTCCTAAAACTAGTCTACTAAAGGTAAGAGGAAGTTATTTTTGTTGGGTTTTATAAATCTAAGGTACAATCGGGACCATCAGGCAGCTTAAGTGATATTTGGCTCCTCAACGTCACTCCATTAACACAGATGTCAACCTGTGACCATTTAACAAAATGGAGCTGTAAGTTTTCAGTTACACTAATTAGTCATCCTGACACTTCTTGACAGGATCAACATTTTCAGGATCAACTATGAATCTGAACACTTCAAATCTGAAAATCACTTTATGATTGGAGGTTTTATGAGGCAGAATGTTTCAAAGTGTGTGAACAGTGATGATGTAACCACTTGGAAATATGCATATTAGAGCATTTATCGTATTCACCATATAGCCTTCCATTCAGCAAGGGTAGTAGTCGTAGCCACACGCTGAAAAGTTGTCACTTAACATCCTCTCTACAAGAACGAGCAGGGAGAGGTTGCAGTGCCGAAGACAGGGGTGAACACGGAAAATGAGAACGCACAAAGGCATGTAAAGCTAGGATTACTCAGTAAACAGGATGTAGGGTAAGGAGAGGATAACAATAGGTGGCAAGACGGATAGTAAAAGTAGCAAGAAGACAGCATGAGAGAAGGACGTATTAAGAATGAGGCAGGGTTTAAAAGGAAATAAAGTTTATATTTTATTTCCATACCCTATCATGCTATCCTCTAATGTCCTAGTTTCTGAAAGAAATTAACAACATAAATATCTTTGTTTAATACAGGGGTACAATTGTCCACATGTGCTTGGTACAAAAAGTGTGGAATCAATAGTACATTTATAGTAACCTGATATTTTTGGTGGTATTCCTCAGATGTATATATAAAAGAAGAAAAAAATCAGTGTATACTGTGTGAGAAATCAGCTGTAAATTACATATAATGGTTGCGCTCACAAATTAGCGTTCAAGATCTAAATTTACTATTGATTCAACATTTTTTTGTACCAAGCGCACGTGGACAATTGCACTCTTGTATTTCTTTGTATTTGGAAGTGTGTTGTGGGGGGGTTTGCACACTAGTCCCTATAGCAGCTGGTATATTGCAATGGGTGCTGTTTCATCTTTTTTTAGTGATTTGAGGATTAACACCCTCTTTATAATTTCATGGTCAGGACCAGGAATTTTTGCTAGCCCACTCATCTGTAATGAACAAGGCAAAAGTGCCCAATAAAGTTACACAAAAAAACAGTAATTGACAAAAATACACTCCTATTGTGTGTACATCTTGGGCTTAAAACATTAAGTGGGCTGTCTCCCGTTGACAAAATTAACTCTGTGAAATGTGTTAGAGATTTGTTATTTCAATCCTACTTTGTCTTCTACCCAACATGAAAATTGTCTTGTTTTGCCCTCTGTTGTCTGGAGAGCAGTAATGATTGATAATGTTTCTGTATATAGAGAACTATTGTGTCTTTTTATAGAGGCTAGTGGTTTGTTGATGTTGTTTGATGTGGCCAATAATATATAAACTTTAATATACCCCATTTTTAATATTCAGTAAGACCATTACCATCTCTGTTTTGTTCACAAGGTGCTTCTTTCATTCTGTGTTGAGCACTTATCTGTATTGACTAAGGATTTCAAGTACCTCCACTAAGTTAATAACTTTTCTGGTGGTTTATAAATCTTCAGAATATATTTCTGCGCTTGTTTATCTCCCACTCATTGGTTAAGCCCCCAGAAAACATATTGCAATGACCAATTGCTCCTTTCAGAAATGGATATTATTATCCATTATTATTATTATTATTATTAAAGTTTCATTATTGCAAATATATTATACATATAATGTAATTTGTGAAATATTTCTTTTCACTTTTCAATGCAGCTTTCTTGGGGTAGCCTTTGGAATGAATATCCAGCATTGAGTAGTGCTCAGCTCAATCACTTGTTAAGAAACTATCATCTGGGAGTGGGGCGATCACATCCTGCTGCTTGGGACCCCCCAGAGGAGGAAAAAGATGCAATCACAAACAGTGAGTTCAATGAGTGCAGTCCGACCTTGTGTTTTGACCTTCTGTATAGGCATCCTTCTGTTACTCTGATCCCGCAGACCTATTTTATCCTCAAATATTAAGTATGAAGATCATAAGGAATCTGAAATGCTTTGAATAAACTACAGAGGTAACACACGCAGGGCCATTTATGCATATTTGAATATGTGTTTTTCTTTTGTAAGCTTTTTATCCTGGCTGACTTTTTAACCACTACCAGCTGTGAACCTTTTTTTTGGCTCGAGTCTATATAAACAAAATAACAATATAGAGATTACAGCCATTCTTCACAGAAAGGACAGTAAGAACAAAGGAAACAGGTGACAAGCATATTTGTCAAGAAGAAAAAAAAACAGCTAAAAAGAGCAATAGAATATACAGAATATAAATAGTTTTGCTGGTGTTTTATAGCATGCATCAATTTTTATTATTTAAATTTTTTTTAGAAATATAAATACTTAGAGAAAAAGAAAAGTCAGGGCTAGATAGTGGAAACCTTTTTTTATGCTTCAGAAAACAAACCTTGTAAGGTTTGCATATTATTATTATTATTATTTATTGTTTTATATAGTGCCATCACATTCCATAGCGCTGTGCAATGGGTAGACAGGACATAAGTAGTACGTAACATAACCAATTGACTAACCGAGACAACAGGTGAGGAGGGTCCTTTTCAAACGAGCTTAAAATATTAATTGTCTGCTAAAATTCAACAAAAAAGCAGTTATCTCCAATGCTTACTTCCGGCAGCATGCCTGCTCTCTGTGCCAGCGCGGCAGAGACTTCTCCAACATTACCAGTACCACATACAGTGTGGACCTGACCTAGCATTGTGAACAATGATGGCTCCAACACTATATAGGCAACCTACCCTTCCCTCCAGGACAATAAAAAGGTACCCTGCATGGAAGTAAGCAATAGAAGAAAATTATTATTATACTTTATTTATAAAGCGCCGTCAGATTCCGCAGCGCTGTACAAGGTAAAAATTTTACAGATAACGTCAAGTACAAAATGACAAGCAATTGACATACAGATACAAGAGGAAAGTAACTTTGCATTTTTTTTATGTGAATCACTTTCAGTGACAATTGTGATGTTCTTACTGTTAATACAATTTATTTACACATTGTGTATCACTGTTCAATATGCTTCTGTATCAAATATTATTATTATTTATTATTATGTAAAATATATTCCGAAGATTAAAATAAAAAATACAGTCTATTTAACAGGGTGACAACCTGGTTACTGGTAGGGACATCCTGGCAAGGATTGGATGAAATGGGTTCAGTTTTGCCCAAGCTGGACAACAATTCAACTGGTGGCACAAAAGGCCATTATTGTACATTTTAATCTTCTATTAACTTCTTTTATACCAACTTGATGCAGTAGACTGACTTTGACTTATGACAGTAGCTTATTAACAGTTGTAGAATGCATTATATTGGGGTGGTTTTGTTAATGCGTTCTTAAATCACTCAATTAGCAACTCAATGGTTTACAATGTAGTGTGTAAGCGGTAAGGACAACAAGTAAGACGCTTTAAAATGCTAACATTGTGTGAATTCGAACAACTGATCAAACCTTCCGCAGGAAATAAGTAAGAGAACTGTTTAAGGTCACGGACCATCTGTCCCCTGATGATTCAGGTCTGGTGGTGATAGTAAAAGAGCCTAAAACCCCTCGTCCATCAAGATAAATATGAATCGTGTTTAGATGTAATGTGGTAGCGATGCTTGATCACTGTTTTCAGGGATCAGTGAAACAAATATGTTTACTTCTACATCCATACTTAATCATTAAACATTTATCGATAAACTAATAATTATAAGTAATTTCTTAAGGGCGATATATAAAGGTTTGCTGCACTCAGTAGAAAAATTCTTCCGACAGACTATTTGGGGATTATTTGCACTGTTTACATAAAAAGATATGTGCCTTTTTTACACACAGTTTTTCAGACATGAATATATTCTAATATACGTTAACATGTCTCTGTACATAAAGATTTTTGTATTCATACACCATTAATTAGAAATATACAATACTAACTTCCTTAATTATATTTGTCTACAGCAGACATCTTCGAGAGTTTCACTGACCACCCTCCGTTGATTTTGCCTTGTGACAACTTCCGCCTGCAACTCTCTGACCCGATTGCAAACGACGCTTTTCACAAAATACTTTGTCAGCTTCGACATTTTGTCTGGGATCTTGAGCAGAAATCCTTGCCCGCTAACCAAAGGGCACCATATAGAATGGACAGCAAATAATAGACCACCGTGAATAAAAAAAAAAAAACCTGCGGAAAACTCAGAGACTTTGTTCAGATTCAATGTATGGTTTTGATTCTTGTGCTTTGAGTGTTGAAGAGAGGGATGTTGGCAAAATATTAATTGTCTACTCGTAGAATAAGATAAGAAGCAGCAGGTATAAGTATGGATGAAATAAGCCTCACACTGCGCATGAACAGATCACAAACGTTACCACAAAGAGGCAGCTGGACGCAGTGTCTGAAGTCAACAAGTGCTTGAGTATGTTTAAGTGGATATATAACATTTAGTGAAATAATCTACAGGACATCCTGTTTTGTATGTATGTCTGGTCTAAACTCTAACTTACAGGATCTTTGCTATTTTAAGCATGACCTCTCCTTGCTCAAATATTTTAATGAAACCTCCTTTGCAATATATTATGTCATTGTCATATTATTGTGTTATATGACATAATAAATATCTTATTTAAAACCTTACAGCCCTATTTCGGTACCCAAGACACGAGTAAATATCTTTATACTGTATCATTTAGGATTTAACGTGTATTCTTTTTTGAATATATACACATAAAAAATGGAAACTGACATATATATACACACCCTATATATATATATATTCATGCAGTTTTGCTACCACCGTTTCTAGAAGTATTTTTTTATTCTCAGTCCAAATTTACACCTCTTCCATATCAGCAACCATCTAACAGACTCCTATCTTATTGCCCAACTCAAAAGGTAGCAGATTTGCAAGAATCTTTTCTGTTTTGTATGATTTCAATATGTTTCAATCTAAATTAGTTTTAACAGTTTAGGGTGTTTTCCCCCCAACTCTGGTGTATTACTGCCATTGCAGGATTTTAGGATTCTCTGCTATGGGTCTAGATGTTGATCCACCTTTATGTGAGACAGATAACCTGTTCTTATGTAGTGTTTGCCAGCACTATGTAACTGGCTTAGGACAGAGACATATATATATATATTTAATTTAAAACAAATGACAGATAAAGCATTGTGTTTCAGTATTTGATTTCCTTTTTTTTTGGTATTATCTATATTTAAGCAATTTTTTTGAAGCAGAGCTAAAATACATAAACACACAACCATGCCGTAGCTTTAGGAGTAGATCCAAAGAGCCAGTACTGCTAATTTCTGTTTGTGTAAGTCTTATTTATATTATTTTGATGAGCTGCGTATTTAGTGTTCATCATTATGTTGGTAATTTGGAAACATTTTTGTTAGGTCTCAAAGTCATAATAGGGTTATAAAGCAAAAAGGGCCTAAAGGAAAGTTCCTTCCAGAGACCAGCATGAAGGCTATAAACTCCCAAAACCATACACAGTCATTCCAACAGGTATCGGAAATATGCCTATTTATCGTATCTATTAACATTGCACTGGGTCATGGACGACCTCAGAAAGATCTGATGCTTCTGTTTACAGGCTCAAATGCATTGTTTTCAATGGGTTTATGACCGCCCATTGTCCTTAAGGGGTTAAACAAATGCAACTCCATATATCTGACCGATCCTAAGCACGTAGCTTGTATTTGCCTTATTATTTGTCTTAGGGAGGTAGAACATAACTTTAGAATCACTCCTTTTCTAATATGTATTTTTAATGTTTCTAAAGTGGAATCTGTAACATTGATTTGTGAATTCCAGTATTTAAGACAATAGGGTAGAACATTACCGTCTACGCAATCATTTCTCGAATACACTTTACTTAAAATGTAATTCTTTTTTAAATATGCTTTTAATAAAATGTATTTTTCATGTGGAATCTGTAATGTTGATTTCTGAATTCTAGTATTTAAGACTAGACAGTAGGTGAAAACATACCCCCGCACACCCAAGCACTTATATTACAGAAAAATAATCAAACAGCCTAGCGTCCCAGATTCTATGTAGGGCCCAGAGCTCTGATGTATAATTTGGCAGGTGCTTAGTAGGGTCACATGTGAATCTCTTGAGTTTAGCAGTACACATGAGACTTCCTTTGGAGAGGAACGCCACAAGGTTATTTTTAAACATGCTGGCTTCCTTTAAAAAGAAGAGAAAGCTGGAGATCAATCTGTATATAAAACACTAAAAATGAAGTTCTGATCATTGCCTTTTACCAGGTAGCCCCTTGAATAGTACCGTATATATATATACCGTACGTACCGGCGTATAGCACGCACCGGCATATAGCACGCACCCTCGCCGTGACCGGAAGTGAGGGTGACGCGGCTGCCGATCGTGCAGCTGTATGGTTTATCGGCGTATAACACGCAGGTAGGTTTTCGGCTTTTTTTTGTTTTACCGAAAGCGCGTGTTATACGCCGATAAATACGATATATATATATATATATATATGGTGTGAACCAGGAACCATGAATGCTGGTTTGGGTAGCTAGCACAGTGGGGGTACCCACAGAGCAGGGCCGGTTGGGGAGATGACAAACTCCTTCTAACCAGCCCAACATTAAGGGAGCGCCAGGTCTGTCACTTCAGACATTGGCTTCCGTGCTCCCTAATCGCTATGCGCTAGCAATTGATGCCGAGCGCCAGGATATGAAGTCTTATCCCGGCGCTCTGCATCAGTTGTGATAAGGGTGCACCAAAGAAGAGTGACAGACCTCGCGCTCCCACGACAGAATGGAAGACAGAAAATGAAAGAGGAGAAAGGTAAGAGAAAGGGGGTAGGAGATGGGGAGAATTATTTTTGTGTGGGCAGATGTCTGTAAGGGCAGTGTATGTGGATATGTGTGTTTGTAAGCGGGCGTTTGTGAGGGCAGTGTATGTGTGTGTGTGTGGACAGGCGTTTGTGAGTGCAGTGTATGTGTATGGACAGGCGTGTGTGAGTGCAGTGTATGTGTATATGTATGTGTACAGCAGGCAGTGTATGTGTGGGTGGGGGGGCAGGTGTGTGTAAGGGCAGTATGTTAGTGTACAAGCATAGGTGCTTTTATGGGTTTTGGAAATTACGGGGCACAACATGACCCATTCCTTTTTTCCAAACTTGACATTTTCAAATTTTATTTATACCTCTGTCTGATGTTTTTTGTCCTGGCATTGCCTAGCAGGCACGTCTCATTTTAGAAAATTTTACAAAATAGAGAAATACACAACCTTAAAAGCATAAAAAGAATAAAAATTCAGGTTCCCGGATTGCTGCTAGAATAATAACAACCAATAAGCACCCAAAACAAAGCAAGAATTCTGTACATACCCAGCAAACACCATTCAAAACAACACCTATCTAAGAAAAAAATATTGGGGATTCCATCACATTATATGGCCATAAATCGCTTTATCCGCCACAACGTCAAAGTATCTCAAGTTTAGCCTAATTGTTCATATCTTTATTGCTTAACAAAGAGATTAATCAGTGGGACTGCACCAAAAAGGAATCAAAAATGTTAGTGTTGCATTAAATACTGATACAACCCAGTGTAATAATAATAATAAAGCAATTTATTATATACAACTCATAAATGAGTGCACAGAACATGAATAATTCCACTGAGTAAAGAAAGGTTTTTAAACACTATCTGAATGAGAGGTAAGAGGTAGAAGTAAGCTACTCCATTAGTGTTCATATGGAAATGATCATAACTTTTTTATTTTATAGAATCTGATACCTGTGCCATCACAAGTGGAATTATGTATCAAAATGTTTACAGTATAAAATTTTGACCCCCTTTTTGCTTATTCATCTTTATTTCTCGCTACACTCTTTTCTCTGTGGGAAAGAACGCTTTAATGTAAACTCTGGGGAAATGAAGAAAGGGCAGGGCAGAAGGGTGAAAAAAATGAGTGCGCATATCTTTAAATACCCAGGACTTAATCTGACACCGCAGCGTCAGTGAAATCCTGCTCACTCTCAGGATGGCTGGCAGCAGGTGACACCTGTTCAAGGAAAAACACGGATTAAAAAAAACTTGTCCAAGATTCATGTTCAGTTTGCAGAGGTTGGATTAAAGGGCAAAGAGGAAAACCTCCTTTTACTCCTTGCTGCCAGTCCTGAGCTAACATTTAACAAGGAATCTACCATAAAGAAATCCTACTGTTAAATTTGAGCTATGTGACTCGCTTGGGATATGGATTTCACTACTGCAATAAAGTTACAAGCGCCGTCTCTGGGTTAATACCGGCAGTAGGCCGCGTGGATAGGGCCCATATTGACCAGCTACCTTTCCCTAACTGTCTGCCATGTCTTTGAGGCCTTCATGCTGAAGCAATGCTATTATCAGGGAGTGTTTTATTAAAAAAAATCCTTTATGGACTAGATTCAGAAATGTACTTTGGTATTTTTGTTCCTGTTTTAAACCTCTTCTTTAGCAGGGTTTCCCTTCATAGTGACAGGAGAAGTTTTGCCACAATTCTTCAATTGTGATTCCCTCTTTATGTTCAGCAAAATCCCCCTAATAACCCCCTACCCTATTTTGTTTGTGTTATTTTCAAACTTTTGTGTTTTGGCACTATTTCTAGTGGGATGCATACGAGGTTTTTGGACAGCTATTGTTACATTTTTTAACCATTTTTTGCATTAGTTTATTATTATTTTTATTTCTTTTTAAACTTTTTTTTTTATCTGGAGATCCCTTTGGGGTCTTTAAAAAAAAACCCAGACATCTCTTTGGAACCAGATGGTACCCCTTATGATGTCATGATTACATCACTGGGGTCAATTTAGTTTTTTGTCATGTTTTAACTAAAAAAAAAAAATGTGGGAAAACATGTTTTTAAAATAATTTTTAATTTTTTTCTATTTCTCTGAAGAAGGAGAATTACTGTTTCTACCTCTTTTCATTTTACAGCATTGCTGATCAAAGTTCCTGTAATCAGCCTGCAGGTTCTGGGAGGGTCTATTTTACTTTCCCTGTTATTTTGTTGTGAGCAATGCATGTGCCAAGAGGTGTTACACCAGATTGGTCTGCCTTAAACCCAGTGGTGTATTTTGGTTTTGTGCTGCCCTAGGCAAGACTAAACTCGGGCACCCACCTAATCTAAAATTCACCCACCCCTAACCATAACTGCCCCTAAATTAACCCTAAAGACCCATTAACCATAACTGCCCCAAAATTAACCCTAAAGACCGCATTAATCACAACTGCCCCTAAATTAACCCTTAAGACCCCATTAACCATAACTGCCCCTAAATCAACCCTAAATACCCCATCAACCATACCACCACCTAAATTAACCCTAAAGACCCCATTAACCATAACTCCCTAAATTAACCCTAAAGATCACATTAACCACAACGGCCCCTAAATTAACCCTAAAGACCCCATTAACCATAACTGCCCTTAAATCAACCCTAAAGACCCATCAACCATACCACCACCTAAATTAACCCTAAAGACCCATTAACCATAACTGCCCCTAAATTACCCCATTAACCATAACTGCCCCTAAAACCCTAAAGACCCCATTAACCATAACTGCCCATAAATTAACCCTAAACACCCCATTAACCATAACTGCCCCTAAATTAACGCTAAACAGAACATTAACCATAACCTCCCCTAACTTTCAGCAGCCCGAATAATTTTATACTTACTGTTAGATGAGTTGCTGAGAAGTGTGGATGCTATAAGGAAAGGGGCAGGGCCAATTGTCAGTGTGACTGCAGGGAGGGACTGTGAAGCAGAAAGGGACGTGGCCAATCACATGTTTTTTAACATATCTGCATCATAATTCCTCTCGATTTGCTAAGTTAATGTTTCCCTTTGCTAACAGCTTTTGAAAGGAGAAGTCATCAGGACAAGAATTTTTTCGTATTTTTTGGTACGCTCCAGGTTTCACTCATCAGGGGTGACTGGTGGGCTAGCTGAGCAGGTCCGCGACCTGGGGCCGCCTAATGCAGCTTACCGATGTGGAGCTCGTACACTGTGTTTGCCCCAGGCCGCAAAGATATATGTGTGGCCCCAGTGCTGCTTGGCCGGCCCCTGGACCAGTGAAAACTGCAGAAGAGGTAAGGGGATGCGGGAAACTGAATGGGTGAATTAATGAATGAGTGGGAGTTTAGGGGCAGACATGGGACAGGCAGGCTATTGGGGGGGCAGAGGTGGCACAGGCTGGATGTTAAAGGGGGGGCAAAGTCAATGTCTGGCTTAGTACATAGTGATGGGGGTTATGCTGCACTACTGTTAATATCTGGCTCAGTGTATAGTGATGGGCGTTATGCTGAACCACCATCAATGTCTGGCTCAGTGTAAAGTGATGGATGTACCATATCTGTTCAGTAAATGTTATTTATTTAAACTTATTTGTTTATAATATTTGTGAAATAAATGTTTTTTGTTGTTGTCTTTACATTTTAAGGTGTGGGGAGGGTGCCACATACAGGACCTGCCCCGGGTGCCAAATGCTGCCCTTGAGTTTGCCCCAGAAGCCAATAATCTCATACATGATGGCTTTGAGGACCCCCTCTTCATTTCTGTACTATAGAGAAGGCTGCTGATTGGCTCCTGAGAAATGCACCAGGTATTGCCTGTTGTGATATCGGATGGTTGTCATTTGGAAAAAACAAACTCACACAAATCTTAGCCACACTCCAGCCTCCCCAACAATCGCTAATGCTCCTCTAGGTGCCACAGCGCAGTTGGACTCACTCCAAGTCCGTTCCTCACAATTATACCAGCAAAAGAGCGTGTGCTCGTCCAGAGGAAGCAGAAATCAGTACAGCAAAAAGCTTTATTCGTGTCCATGGACAGCAACAAACTTCACACTTGACGCGTTTCACACATCCTTGCTTAATTTAAAACAATCTGCTATAATTCATATTATTAATTATCATAAACGTTTGCAGAAGAGCAATCAAGACAGCAGCTTCTAAGTCTTCTTAAATAGGTTTATTTGTTACTCCAGGTCTGGACTTTGACTGGGCCATTGCAACACCTTAATTCTTTTCTTGTTCGGCAATTCTGTTGTAGATTTGCTGGTGTGGTTGGGATCATCAAGAAGAGGCTTTTCTCCTGACAACCCTTCCAAACAAACCATACCTGTTCAGTCTTTTTCTAATTGTGCTGTCATAAAATTTAACGGTTAACACCCCTGTAGAGTCGTAGATGTAACTCTGACCTCTTCTGGGATCTCCACTCCTTGGAAGATTGGCAACTGTCTTGAATATTTTCCACTTTTAAATAATCTTTCTCACTTTAAATTGGACTTTAAATTGTTTGGAAATTGCCTTATCACCCTTTCCAGATTGATGGTGAGCAACAATTGTTTCTCTGAGATCACTGCTAATGTATTTTCTCCCTTCATACCAGCAAACTGCTAAAACTGCTGCTTTTATAGAGGTGGTCACATATGCTGATAATCAATTAATAAAGGGCATTTGATTAGCAGCACTGTAATTCCTATGGAAGCAGTTTTTCGCACATGGCTTCTTCATTTTAGCTTCATTTTGGCTATTCCATGTGGTGTTGTTTTGTATTTACCTAATTTTTAGACCTGCTAAGGAACAGATGATTGTTGTTATGTCATATGTTAAACCATATAAATCAAAAAAGGGTGTACTTTCTTTTTACCATGACTGTAATCATGCTAAAAAAGGTTTAAGTGACATTCTCCAATTAATCTTTATGAGCTTTTCAAACCCAATAACATAATGATTATGTTCAAACGATTGTACATTGTAGTTACTGTCAGGCAAGTCTGCGGATGATATATAGATGTAAAATTTACTGGCAGTCTTCTTCAGTCCTTAGATTCAGGATGGCTTTATGCCTACGTTTAAATTCTCTCACTGAATTAGTCTCTACAATTCCTGATGGGAAGCTGTTCCTTTTATCTAACACCCTCTAAGTAAAGTAGAATATCCTCACATCTAAACCTCTGCATTAAACTGCAGCTACATTCTTCTAACTTACTTAACTCACTTGCCATTTGGCTTGTTCCACCAGGAATGTGTACCCTGTTGAAGACTTTTGTATCATCTCCTTTACCATTAAGAGCTAATGTTTTGTTTTTTTTGCAGCGCCTGACCACACACCGTACACCAGCCCACCAGGCATTTTCAAAGTGTACCAGATGGCGATTCCATGCATTACTACTGTATTTTCTTTGGAAGCGATCATACCATCGAATACATTATTTCAGTGGTTCAGTGATATACTAGAAGACGTTGGGTGATCAAACAGTGGGCATGGTTTAAAGTTTGGCTATTGTAAATGTATCAACAATTGGCAATATTTAGCTATTGTGAAAATCTTTAAAGCAATTTCCAACATATTTTTTCACTAATTCACAACACTGTATGTGTGAAGGTCATACCTGGAAACATTGCAGGTTTGACCCTGCTTCCACAAGTCATTTTATTCTTTCTCCAGGCAGTTGAGTGACATTTGGACATGTCCACTCACCCACATTTTGCATACTTCCTGCTGACTTTCCCCCCACGCTTCACCCACATCATAGGGAAGAGAAAAGAAAATTAAGGTTACAGATTACAAAACCGATGCATACAGAGCAATAATACTGTTATATCTGAAGAAATGACCTATTATGCATACTCATGCATACTCCTCGGCTACCAGTTAGAGCAGTTAAAGTAATCATAACGAAAACAATAACTTAGATACGGTTACATAAGGTATATATATATTTTATTACATATAAATGTGGACGCCTATTCAGTTTTTAATGTTTATAAGCATTCATATATTTTGGTGCTTTCATAAATATAGTGCTTACTGTAAATACACTATATGGCCAAAAGTATGTGAACATCCTTCCTAATTATTGAGGTTAGGTGTTTCAGCCACATTCATTGCTAACAGGTATATAAAATCAAGCACATAGGCAGCTATCCCCATAGACAAACATTGGAAGTATAATGGGTTGTACTGAAGAACTCATTGAGTTTAAATGTGGACCGGTCATAAGAGGCCACCTTTGCCACAAGTCATTTAATGCAAATGATGTCCTCCTAGTTCTGCCCCGGCCCACTATAAGTGATACTGTTGTGAAGAGGAAGAGTCTAGAACAACTCAGCCACGAATCAGTAGACCACTCACACTCACAGAGTGGTGCTGGTGAGTGCTGAAGCACAGATCATGAAAACATCAAACATGCTCTAGAAGTAGCGCAGAGCATCAATACTCTATGCTACCTTCTAAAGCACAACAAACTTAATATCTAAGGATATAATTGTTAGCTCCTTATTAGTACTCTACTGTCCTTATCATAAAATTCGCTTATGTCTGCAAACCACAGGATGCATACTTTTAAAATACCGTATATTTTCTTCTGATTTACAGAGTTACATAAATGGCTATAATTAGCTTAAGAACAAAGCTAAAAGAGGTTTGTATTGCACCTCAATCTCTACATTATCTATAAAACCTGTTTGAAATGTAGTGTACAATAGTCCCATGTACAGTACCAACATTATATGTACCAAGTGTTATATTTATACTGTGTGCATTGGACCCCCGGGGGCGTTTTACATCTATGGGGGTATCAAAGTGTTAGGGAGGAGAAGGTAAACACACTATTTAACCAATTCAAAGCAAATGCAAATCACTAGAGCAAGATGGATTTAGACTCTGCCTATTTATTTAGTGTTGAGGTTAGGCTTTTATATATTTTGTTTTCTAATAAAGCAAGGCAAATGTTCTAAGTTGAAAGTAAGAAAATGTTAAGTAAAATATATCATCAATCCTTTGTCAATTTCAACCTTTAAATGATTGACCCTGCAAAAGGGTGAGGTTCCCTACATTATTTCTGTTGGAAAACAATCATGGCTTCAATAAGCTACATTAGTGCGGGTTACTTTATGACATTCTAAAAAATAGGGACATTTAGATACCTACAGTGCTAGCACCTCTTCGATCATGGCTAGCTTGTTTATTTAAAGCAGCAGAAGTTTGCAGAAAAGTTGTGGTTTTTAACCCTGGATCCACAATGCATTATAAACATATTAAGAAGGGCAAAGCAGAACCTGAATAATGTTTAGTTCAATCAGTAAGGTGACTTTCAACAACACGCCACTGATATAAATATGCTTTTTATAGAGCCATCTAAGCTATTCTTGGATGAGGAGCTCACTATGGTTTGCCCTCCATGATGTATTGTGAAGTCAGTGAGATGAAAATGCAACTGTCCTGCAAACCCTCCTTTCAAATTCTTTCTTAATTTATCAGTTCATGCATCCATTATATTTATGTATATGGGTTTGCCAGGTGTTTCTGCATTGTCATCAGGGCCGGCCCTACAATGGAGCAGAGTGGGGCAATTGCCCCAGGCGGCACTTTTGGAGAGGCGGCACTTTGCCGCCCCAAGGAGAAGGAGAGAGAGGGGCGCCGAGTGGTTTTCGCTTACCCGCTCGGCGCCCCTCTCCTCTGCGAGCCTCTAGCTCGGTCTGGTGGCCGGCTTGTACTGCTGAGCGCCGGAAATTGACGTCATTTCCGGCGCTCAGCAGTAAAGCAGCGCGCACTGTGCAGAGCGGGAGTCTTGCGCCGCAGGACTGCTGAAAGGTAATGCAAAGGGGGGGGGGGTAAGGTAGATAATAGGGAGGGAGAGGAAGGGTAGATAACGACCCCTGGCGGCCGGGGGGGCTTCATTTTAAACTTCGCCCCAGGCGGCAATATGTCTTGGGCCAGCCCTGATTGTGATAAAGCATCTTTTTGTTCTTAAATAAACATGGCCAGACTGGGAATGAAAAGCAGCCCTGGAAATGTGAGGGTGTTTTATCTCTGGATAACTAAAAATTAAATAATTCCATTAATTCCAACAGTAAATAAAGTGCCAGGAAACAGATGACCGACCAAATACACACAACAGGACAGGCGCTGCCACACCCACACCCAAACACACACACCAGGACAGGCTCTGCCACACCGACCCCTAAACACACTCAAACACCAGGACAGGCTCTGCCATACTGGCACCCAGATACACACACCCAGACACAAGCTAGCACAGGCCTCTGCACCACTGACACCCAAACAACACACACACACCAGGACAGGCTGCCACACTGGACAGGACAACTCTGCACGACACACCCCAAACACACACACACAAACCAGGACAGGTTCTGCCACACTTACACCCAGACACACCAAACACACAACAGGACGGGCTCTGTCACACCAACACCCAAACACACACACCTGCTCTCCTCTGATGTGATGACCCTCTCCTTGTCACGAGAAACACCTGCTGTGAGCCGGCCCCCTTGAAGATCATGTCTTCAAAGCGGCAGCCCAGTCGCAAAGTTCAAAGCAGCCGTTGTGCGGCTGTAAGACCTCCTCCGCCGGCCACCTACCTAATGAAGTTAAAGCGGCCGGCGGAGGTGGTCTTACAGCTGTACAACGGCTGCTTTGAATTTTGCGGCCACACGATGCCCACTTTAAATGTTGGACTGCTGGCCCACCAGGAAATTTCCCGGTATCCCGGTGGGCCAGTCCGGCCCTGTGAATAAACCACTTCCAAATCCTTTACTGTCACCTTCACAGCTTTAAGCATGATTATGTTTTTATGTATTACAACTACCTACAGGCTTCTGCTTTTAATCAGTCTAATTGTTTTGGAGATATTTAGAAAAAAAATTACCTCAGCATCTGTAGCAGACTGTGACAAATGTAAATTGGTAGGGCAAGTCAAGGAAAATGCTAAGATGTTTATGATGGATGTATGCAGAAAACTAGACCAGAGCAGCGGGCATAATGGTGGACAAAGAGCCAACCTTCAGCACGAGAAAACTTATTGGGTGGCATGGATGCCTTTTCCTAACACTAATGACTACTAGAATACAGCTTAGCTTTTTGATTCAAGTTTTGATTCTGATCACTGCTGCCCAGTCCAACCTTACCCAAACCTATTCACAGACTAATGCACATTTTTGAAGAAGATTAGTAATCTCCTTTGTAGAACTGCCGGTATTGGATATAGGCTAGGCAAGTAGGATATACTTTAATTGGATAGACATAAAGCTATTCTGAATCCAATTCAAGAACAAGGACATTGTTTAGATCAAGAAAAATAGGCACATTCTGTGTTTCTTTTTCTTAAATTTGGTTTTGAAGAATGCATATGAAAGTGCTTACAAAGTATGGTAATATGTATTTGTTTAGAGGGCTCCATGGGACACTGGAGTGTCCATTTAATTTACTGTAAAGAATAAGTATGGTTGAGCTGGCCCTGCATAATGCTTTCAATTAGCAGTCTATTTCATTAAATTGACAGTCTAATGTCCCAGGCAGCTTCCCCAAAGAAAATGTTTGTTATAATAAAGTCCAGCATATTACCATTGCCTTACCATTCCCGAGTTTTCATTGTACTGAAGCAAATAATGTTTTATGTGGATTACTGTCTTGTTTTTCTGTGTTTTTTCTTACAATTATTTGGTATTTTTGATATAAAATATTCTTAAAAATAACTTTCGAATCAAGTGCTGTTAACAAAGTATAAATGTTTGGGGATTTAAATTCATTATGCGTCATTAGTAAAAACTGACATTAACAGAGGATAAACGCAACAAAAGGGGATAGTTACCAGCTGTTTCCTCTAACTATTGGCTACTGTGTTTGAGGCACAACATAATAATGCCATTTTCTGTTTTTCTTCATCAGCTGCTGGTTTTCTTCCTCTTTAACACAGGTTCTTCGTGGGAACAGCTGTGCCTTTTCCCTACAACAATTACTAACAACTACTAACATATAACCCAGAATACTGAATGACGTCATGTAACTCCTCTTACTCTGATTGGACAGATAAATGGCACAGAAACAACAGGTGTGTTGTTAGGTAGGGACAGGGATTACGGACAACACATACATATGTCACCAAGTGTCAGGCTGGTATGATAGCTTTATACACCTGTTCAGATCCTTCACAAACTCACTTCTTACTCAGTTACGCCTTAATTAGTGTTTATACTTATTTTATCGGCATAACCTTCCTTCTGCTACTAAAACATTGAAATACAATGACATTAATTACATAAATAGTATTGCTACTGTATGTGTGAAGTACAACTTAAATTACCCCCACGTTTTTGACAATCAAGGTAACGAATATATTACAACTTATCTTTAGGAGAAGATACAGCAAACAAACCCGCTCCATTGACCCGTTCTCATAACAATGATTCTCCTGCCCATGTGCGCTGGGGGTCTCGTTAGATCCAATGACCAAATCCCCACTACCCCTGACCCCTCATTGAGCCAGATCTTGAGTTGGCTGGCAGCAAGTATATCATGGGGACACAGGAGATATGTTTAGCCAGGGACCCCTCAAAAATGTAAGGGGTAGCTCACCTTCAATACACATTAAAGTACATATCATGACTAGAGTGTCCATTGCCATTTCAACATTTAGATACAGATACAGACTGTCAGATCATTTTTTAGGGGTTGTAAAGCAATCTTACACTGAAATGCTACTTGTTTTTTAACCAGCATCGGGCATCTGTATGAGTACTGCATTTAAGGGCCAGACTAGCGATGAAGGCGTGCCCAGGCAAAGTCACAGGCCACATGATGACATAAGTGTGGCCACTGGCGGCGCGCTGTAGCATCCAATCTGCTGGTGAAGTGGCGTGCGCACCGGGCATTTGGTCAGTGTGCCAGATGGCCACCCCAGGCCTGCTGCATAGACACTGGGATCACACATTAGCACATTTCCCTTTTGTAGCTCACCAGTTCTTTTGTAGACTTTTCATAGCCATTGGCATGGATTCATGCAAATTTTTAGACTATAAACTTTTGATTTTATTTTTAATAAGTCAATTTTATGTCTAACCTCATAGTTTAATACCGTTGGTTTACTACCTAAGTGAAACATAACAGTAATAACAGTAATGAATGTACCAGTGTAAAGGCGCCAACAATAGCTGTCTATTGTGTATCTCATAGAAACAACATACAGAGCACTTGGAAGCTGGGGCTATATTGCTTTCTATGATACAGGGGAGCCCCATTACTTTTCCACGGGCCCAAGGAAGTATTGTAGGTGTTTTATATTATATTGCATGCATATCCAGTAAACAGGCACTAACAGATTTATCATTCGTATGTTTATTTTAGATCCTAAAAGACATTTTAATAATTGCTGTCACAAAAATATTTGATTGACGGTACTTTTAATACACAAAATACCAGTGATTGTATCTGCAACTGCTGGGGCCTACAAGGGGGGTGTGTATGCCTATACATATTGTAAGAAGGAAGAGGAGCTCCCTGCTGATGCAGCACTGCATGCCTGTTACAGAATTGTGGGGTGTCAAGTGACAAAGCAGATGGCATTTTATCACACATGGAAGGGACAGTCAAGCATAGGGGGTGGGAATGAAGTTTAGAATACAGAGAGATTGTGTGTGTCAGAGTAGGAAGGGAGATCTTTCATCTAAAGACTGCATCTGATGAAGTTCCCCAACAGCTAAAAGTCTGGCTGTGACCATCAGGGACTCTCTCTGGCCGCTCTTCACACCTTTACCGGCGCTCGATTTTCTGCAGACAGTCAAAGGCCACACTTTACAACAAGACTTTCCTCAATGAATGCAAATGGAATAATTTAGTAAAGTGAACGCCAAAGCGAATTATCTCGAAAAAAGTTGTCCAGAAAGTGACACGAGAAGAAAAACAAGAAGGGAACAACACAGAAACAAAAAATCCAAGCAAGCCAAAAAAAAAGCTTAACCCATATTTCAAGACCATCATTTTCTAAAATCTTTCAACTGAGTGAAGACGTTATTTATTAAAAAAAAGTGTGATTTTTCCATATTTTTATACTTTGGATTTTTTTTTCAATTTTTTTTATCACTGTACAGAAGAGATTGAATCTGCCTTTGCCCCTTTCATTTAGTCCACTTGGACAGCAGGAATTTGACCATAAAAGATGACACTGCTGGCGTCAGAACGCTCGCTGCTCATCAGGAGCAAATTCCGCTCAGGTAAGAATTTCACATTGCTTTGGTCATATAATTGTCAAGGTCCTGTTCTTAATGGGCGGAATGTTAGATGAAATGTCGAAAAGGTGCCCTGTGGGATTTCTACACATTTTATGTACTGTCGAGCGGTTTTTTAAGCAAACTTCTTTAATAAATCCAGATTTTGATGACTTATTTACATCCAAATTTGTCCAGGAACACTTTTATATAAACATCATCAGCTACCCACAAATAATACATTTAAGTCTGACGTCTACGTCTTATCAACCAAACCACATTTTTTTTAGCAATATTGCTAATACTGTTCAAAATATATATTTTTATTTTGTTCTTTCACAGGTTGCAAATCTTATATAATTCAAAATGACGATGAAAATTGGGCAAACAAAAATCAGGTTGGGGTATTTTTAAATTGCACTCTCCATTTCCTGCTCTTTCTTCCAGTAGCGCCTGGTTCAAAAAAAAAAATGCAGAATGTGACATATGTTCTGTAAAATTTATTGCAGGACAGGAGGTTCATTTTAAATTGTGCATTTGTACATATCTTCTCATGTCTAATCATCATTTGCATATTAAACAAAAAAACTATATTTCATACACAGAGCTCCTATTGAAGGGATAGTAACTACATTTTAAAAGCATTTTGTTTTATGCAAAATCTTGTGCTAATTAAAATAAAATTCTTTAGTTAAGGTCAGTAGCGGAGTAGAATATTTCCATCTCGTTCCCCAGGAAATATTTTGGTTTACTTTGCACAATATGGCACACATTAGCAACAATTATGGTGGTCCCCAAGATTGTAATTCTTGATAATTAGCTCATCTAGTGTACTGTTATATACCATGAGTCTAGTTAGGCCTCGTATGACCACCAACTGAAGTGCTGTCGGTTGGTCTAAATTCAGACCTTTAGGTCAGTTATTGTACATTTATTTTCGGAATTAAGTATTAAATTGTTTGCCCTTGCTTTAAACCAGATTTTTAGGTTTACGTAGGAATACTTTACACAGCGATACTTTCATTATTTTTACACCGAAGCTTAATTGTTATAGAGTTTAATTACTATAACATTGTTATAATAATGACATAGTTGTTATGAATTGCAGTATTTTTGACATCATTATGAAGCGAGCACAAAAAGACTCAGCTTGAACCAATCAGAAGCAAATAATGTAATACCCCACACTCTACTGAGCTACATTACAGCAAGAAGATTCAACGTCACTCTCCTTATTTTATATATCTATACAAAGAATATAAAAAGAACAAATGACAACCCCAGCAAATTGTAGCACTAGCTATATAGTAAAGCAGTTCCAGCACATTTGTATGTGCATAATTTATGATAACTACTTTTCATAAACCTAGCAAGTGATTTACCATTCTGATAAATCTTATCTTTCTCTACGTTTAGGTTTTAGGGGATATTAGTGACTGGGAAGCATCAAGAATCTTACGTATTTTTATACTGCAGCACACTTTTTCTGTCATTTGCTCCTTATCTGTATAATATTTGTCAGTGGAAAATGTTGGTACATAATATAGACGCAGCAACCTTAAGTGCAATAATAATAAAACAGAACCATGGTAAAAAATACGCTAGTGTGCGACAGTTTAACTAAAAGGGGTTTACTTACATTTACAACTACACACCAATTTCAGTGAGGTATATATTAAAAAGTGCCAAATCCGCCATTCTTGCAGGTAAAATGTGTCAGGGTTGGTGCACTAATGTAAACACATGTAGTGAAGTTAAATTTACATATTACAACTGAAACTCAGTTCTTGACAAACACTTCATGCTTTATATCTGATACTTGAAGATACAATATCTATTGTTTTCCTGCCCTGTATTTATTTTACAAACAGTACACCATGAATGTTTTGTGCAGTTAAAGGTGTTTGAGCCAACTAGTAAGAGTTTGGCCCTGATCACTGAGCCAGCATGCAACCCACACTAAACCCCCCCTCTATGAAAATAGGTAATAATGTGTGACCTAAAGGGCACCATGGGGACCCGCTGCCAGTCTTATAGGGTCACTCAAGCCTTCATATGCACTTGTTATGGGTTCAATTTAAAGGGATGTTCTATTTGCCCCTTTGCCCATCCCCCAGCTTTCCTTGCAAGAGATGTTTTTGGCAAACACATCTCTATCCACAGGATATGCTTACTGACAGTCAGCTCCAGTGCTGGCTTGTGAATGCAGCGGGGGTCTATTGAGACCCCCCCATACCCATGTACCTAAAGTGCTTTTTAAAGCCCTCTAACGCCTAAGCCAGGGGCGTCCAACCTGCGGCCCTCCAGCTGCTGCAGGACTACACCCCTGGTTGGACACCCCTGACCTAAGCTGTCACTGGCTACACATGGAGAGGGTCAGGCTATCACATTCAGTAGGGTCGGCAGATGGTGATTGAGTTTTGAGGCATAATAAGTATATATATATATATATATGGAAACCTGACAGCAATGCGCAATGCTGTGGTGTGAAGGGCACCATGAAGCACAATTTAACTGTAAGTCCAGCTGTCCTTCTTCTGGACCCAAACTGTCCCTCACTTATCCACTTATGTTCATCTTTTCTAGGGGCTTAGAATTTTAGGGGGAGATCAGTCTATCACTGTGTTCTACAGATTTAAACTCCTAATAATATGTATATACAGTATCTCACAAAAGTGAGTACACCCCTCACATTTTTGAAATATTTATTATATTTCTTTATAAACTGCTCATTTAAAAATAACCTGAAAGTAGTAATCCATAGCTGTATTTGAAATAAATTCATGTCAAGACAGTAAGAAACATGATAATGTTCAGATGGGGACAAAATCAATAAGACGTATAGAAGACCTTAGTTAGGAAAAGCAAGTGTCCCAGTTTTTGTTGTACAGCACTGATTTTAGGGCCGACGAACAGCCCCACAGTCGTGGGTAAGTAGATGAGTGATAACTTAATGGTGATTAATAATAATGCAGATCCTGAAAAAAGGAAATGAAGATGGCCGGTGTTACAGGGTCACCGTACCCAAGGCTGGGTACCCCTGTTTGAGGGCTGAGGAATCACCAGTCAGTCCCTCATACGGATAGCACTCAGCTATCCACGGATCAGCCAGACCACCATTCACAGTAAACCAAGAAGAACTCTTTATTTACAAACACACAGAACTTATATACAATCTCAATGCAATGTGTACCGAACCCAACCCCCAATCCCATCAGCCACATCCCAGGGGGATGTATCAGGTGAGGGGATTTGGAGACCTTGCGCTCCCCCACAGTAGTGCGGGTAGATGATGTTATGATTAAGAGCCCCAGGAAAAGCAAGTGTCCCAGTTTTTGTTGTACAGCACTGATTTTAGGGCCGACGAACAGCCCCACAGATGAGTGATAACTTAATGGTGATTAATAATAATGCAGATCCTGAAAAAAGGAAATGAAGATGGCCGCTACTGTGGTATTTACATAATGTACTTATATTAATCTATATACAACATATTGTAAAATGTAGGATTTGAGGTTGGTAGACAGTCTAATCCAAGCGGGAACTGCAGGTACAGAGTAGTGGGACACTATTCCTTCTAATGTAATCTGTTGCTCTCAGATCCCTTCTTTGCATCTTGCTTCAATGTGAAACTGCGCAGGGAGACTTAGCCAATTCGGCTTAGTGACCCATTACTGTATGTAGCAACAGGATTTAGTTCTAAAGAATACTGCCGGTAAACATTGCAATACAAGAGCATAAATAAACACTCTTAATGCAATGCATACCTGCAATATTCTACTTCTGCTTGCCAGTATATAGTGAGGTGCTGTCTGTAACCAAAACAAGCTAAGACAATCTAAAGGTCTGAGTGCCTATTAATATTCACCTATTGGCAGTACACGAAACCAGCTAAGACATCAATTCATTTTTGAATGGGACGCCCTGGTGTTTGAGCCTATGAGTTTCTGCATATTTCCTTTATCCACCTATTGGGGGCTGGCCTTGCTCCTGCACAGCTAGGCCTGATCCCGTGTGAAGCAGGAAATATATGAGCGTATGGGGATTTTTTTCCCCTCAAAAGATCAGAAGTTTTAGTAATACTATTTTGTTTATTACATAGATTAAAACTACCATGTGACATTTTACAATTATTACCATTCGATCTTTTTTGTATGATTTGTTGATATCTAGTTTCGGTCACAATCACATTTAAATGTTCGTAGATGTGCTTTCCCTTCGAGTAGAGAAGAGTACAAATATCTTGGTCGAAAAGAATGAACCTTCCTGCCCTACTACCTAAAAACAGGTCAAAGTCAAGAACATTTTTCTGCCCCATCATTTTTTCCTTAATATGCTTTTTTTAAATCCACCCCATTCTTTCACCCAACATTAGATTACATAGAGTGGGATAGCAAAAAAACGACCTAAGTGAAAACTTCATAAATGGTCAGATTGAGTTGCATTGGATTTCTGCTGCATGGAAACTGAAGGGAACTGTAACACCATCCGATTTGGCACCTTTAGGTGTTCTGGCTCACCTACTCATCTCACTTTTTTTCCATTTTTTCATTATGGTTTCCCACTTGTTATCCCCCCTCTCCCTTCTCCTTAAATGTACCTCCACTCATAACCCCACCTTAATCCACAAATCTTGTTCTCTCCCCTCATGACCCCAGCTCATATCATATGTAGTTTTCTCCCTTTTTAAAAAAAACTTTGTACTAGTAACCAAACTAAGTTAAAGACAGCACATCCATAAAAAACCCACCTGTTGTTATTTGTTTTTCCCCCTCCTCCTCTAATGTTCAAGACAACATTGAACCAACCATTGTCACTGTATCCCTTCCTGCCCCTGACCTCACACTTATTCCACATGGGAAAAAAAACAACCACTATTTCTATAACCTCACTTGTTTGTTGTAACCCCTTGTCTTGTGCCCTTGTGCAACAAACCCACTGCTGTTTACTCTATCTTCCTCAACCTCCTTGTTATATCTGCTACACCCTTATACAATGAATGCCCAATCACAGGAAGTCAGGAGGGTTATCTTTATAGAGCCGGCTGGCATAGCTTGTCAATAACAGCCTGATCAGCACAAACAGACCAGGAGGAGGAGATGGAGATAAATGGAAAAAATGGGAAAAAATCGAATATAAAGAACACAATAAATAAACTTTTTTGAGAGCTCAGTGCATGTGACTTCACTGACGTCAAAAAAATAGGAGAGGCCCCCAAAGTGATCTCGAGCCATACTGCAATGGGTAAAAGGGGAACATAATAATAAAAATAAAAAAATAAATATATTTTTTTTTAAATCACTCCTTAGCAATACTACATTATTAAAAAAATCCCATAAGCCAATAGTATTAAAATATATATATATATAGGGTGCTATGTAAAGGAGGAATGGGTCCTTCTTGAACCTAAAAAAAATGTTGCAAAACAACACTTTTTTCTATTTTAATGTAGGCCTTTTATCTATCATCACTAATAATTATTGTTTTATGTATTACTGTGATTTAAAAAGAAGGCCCCTCATGAACAAAACGATGTGGTAAGGTAAAACTGACAAAACAAAAAAACCTCTGACCCTTAGGTTATGAAAATCACTAGGCCTGAAATGGTTAATGACACCCTCGTCCCATATTCCAATTTATTGATCACATTTGCAACTCTCTACTCCCAACACTAATCCTTGGTACTCTCAATATACCTGTCAACAATCCATCTTCCTATGGTATCTCATAGTGAACAACCACCCCCTCCTAATTTGACCTGGTCTTTTCCCACCTTTGTAGTGTCACCTAATGTCTACTAACCTGCAACCTTGCTGTATTTCCCAGAAATCTCCTTCACCCAGTACAACTAACATCCTTCTACCTTTCTTTTCCAACATATTTAATCCTGCCCTGATATTGACACAGCGTAGCACAACCATATGCATAGGGTGTGCATAGGGTGTTCCTGCTGTTCTATGACACACTCTACACTTCAAGCAAAACCTGTAAGGGTGCAGATAAGTCCGGGAAGCAGGATACTCCTAGTACAGGAAGTGTAGGCAGGGTCAGACTCACTAAACACAGCAAAGTCTTACTAATGTAGCCAGGGTCAGGGGAAACAGAGGAGTCCAGTAAAGGCCAAGGTCAGGGTCACAGAAGACAGCGTAATCCGATAAACGATAGCCAAGTTCAGGGTCACAGAAGGCAGCGTAGTCAGAAAATAATTCGGGGTCAGCAACAGGAATCAAATAACAAAAGGCATGGAAGAGCTCTATCAGACACAATAACTGAGCACTGAGTAGGACTCTGTGCCGGTTTTTAAACATGCCGCCAGCGGGCGCCCTGCCCCGTGCTTGACGTCATCTGCACGCGTTCCCCGCCCTCTCCGTTCAGGGATGGATGAAGGCGCCAAGTGATTGCTCATGAAAATGTTTTCAGCAACCGCTCATGAATACTAATGTGCATTTTTCACTTGATAGCACATATGGTAGTTTTCTGTTTGGTTTTTGATTCTAATTTTGTTAACACCATAAAAATTAAATGTTTTTTGTCTGTGATGAATCGATCATGCATTCTGATGTCATAGTTTCTTTTAGCTGGTCCTTTTATATACTTAAACTCATCCTTAATAATGTTTAATGATTGGACACAATACAACTATTTAAACCTAGGAAAGCTATCTCCAATGGCCCAGAATATAACATTTAAAAGTGACATTAATATATTTGATATTGGGTGTTATACTGTACCACTGTAACTGTTTGGCTCAGTATTTAGTGATGGGAGTTAGGGTGTATCACAGTCAATATCTGGCACAGTATAAAGTGATGGGAGATATGCCATACCACTGTCTGAGTCTGTCTTGTTATAATAAGAGAAACACTGTACCCCCCTCAGTGTCTGGATCACTATATAATGATAAGAGTTGTACTGTTGTGGTGATGGAAGTTGTGGTATACCAAAGTCAGGCTCAGTATATACCGTATATTGATGGGAGTTATGCTGTACCATAATCATTAGATTTGGGGAAATATGTTTTACTATTATTATTTAAATCTGCAGTTCCATTTTCATGAATGTCCTTGCTATTTATTTATCTACTTTTTTTAAAAAATAGCCACTGTATAGATATAGTGGGGGCACAAATCTCTGTTCTTGCTTTGGGTGCAAAAAGAGCTAGCTATGAATTTGTCCCTCTCGCTCAGTGGCTTCTTTAAAGACAGAGTGACGGATGTCACTGGCACATTTAGTGTAATGCAGTTTGGGGGGGTAACGGTATCACTGATGACCTGTTTGGGCCCAAAATGACAAGCTGTTTAGGGACAAAGCTGGCACTGTGGGAAGTAAGCAACATGGTGAAGTCGGGGGCCCAAAGAGGTAAAGTAAAAAATGGGTGTGGTTAGAGGGGTTATGTTTGTTAAGATGAGGAGTTAGCAATATTGCCACACCCACCTGGGGGGCGTTAAAAAATGTTTGCACCCAGGCATCAGTGACCCTAGACTCGCCCTGCTAACTTCCCTACTGCCTGCAACTTGAACCTTTTTAACAGCACCATGTCCCATGTATGTCTCCATGATGATTTAACTGTGGGTATTCCTATTCTCTGGCATTTTCTACCTTGTCCTCTCAGACCCTTCTCTACTTATTTTCACTTTAAATACCATCTTTTCTCCCCACCTTTAAGGCCTTCATGCGAGTGACTTCTCAACTTAAAACTTATTACAACAAATCATTCTTCACCAAGCAGTCCCTCACTCTTTCCCCCTCAACCACCAGTACCACCAGTAAGCCTAACCTCTGTCAGTTATTGCCAATTTGGTCAATTATAATGTTATTGTCAATATGCTATTGAATGAATATCACTATTATTAAAAATACAATGCCTTGTGTATGATATATTATTATTATCATAATTTGTCTTTGTTTTACTGGCATGCCTATAAAAATGTTTACATTAAAACATATAGCTGCCGTTGCAGGAGGCACTTTTAAAAAGTGATGACAATGAACACTGGGTTTTGGCTTACACTGTATGACAGCAGATCTGCTGTCATACAGTAAACATGTAAACATGATGTTGTTGGCCTTTTTCTCACATTGGCTCCCCATTGCACATCATCTCCAAACGCCAGGCTGAGGTCTAGCCCTGCTATAGCTTGTCTTGTGTATTTATTTGGATTGTAATACTGGTGTAAAGTGTGGGACAATTAATATCAACACGCTAATGGTTTTCATTAGACTTGTGCATTTGTTTTCGGGCGAACATGAAGGGTGCGTTTTCGTTGTTCAGCCCGAATAGCGAAGAGTGGTGGCGGCAAGAATCTTTGTGTTTGTTTTCATTAGTATCTCCTAACTAATCTCCCTGGTCCCTTCCACCTCTTGCCTACCTTGTCTACGAGAGCGAGAATCCGTAGGATCGCGCAAGGAGTTAAAGGTCAGTGCGAGCGACTCTATTGGTAGCCTGCAGAGGCCTCCTCTGGCATCTACCAATTGGTTGATGCCAGAAGAGGTCCTTGCCGGCAGTCAATAGAGTCGCTCTTATGGACCTTTAACTCCTGGAACCTCTGAAGGCCACGTTCCACCGTCAGGAGATAAAGGTCTGTACGAGCGACTCTATTGGTCTCTCATATGGACCTTTAACTCCTGGAACGGGGAGATCAGTTGCCTTTCTAGGCCGAATTTCCGTATCAGGAGTTTAAAAGTCTGTACGAGTGACTCTTGGTCGCCAGCAAGGGGCTCGTCTGACATCAACCAATGAAGAGCAGCTGCACTAATAGAGTTGCTCGTAGAGACCTTTATAATCCTGGCTGTGTACTGCGTTAACCCCTTCTAAAAAAAACAAACAAAAAACGAACACCTAGAATGTATACGAATATTTGCCTGAACCGAACACAGGAATGGGAGAATATTCGTAGAATACGAAGATTTTTTTCTCCATGAAGACGAACGCGAAAAGTCTAGTTTTCATAGTGATTGTTCCACTTATAGCTTCTTGTCTTTAAATTGATTTTATAATAATAATTTATAAACCAGGATCCTGTTGTGCACTTTTATATTCTCTTGAATCTAGTCTTGAAGTATGCTTCTCTGAAAACCTGATCTTTGGTTGTCTGTTGTTCTATATTACACACCATCAATAAGCTATCAAGAAGCTTTTTCTATTCAGTTTACACATTCTTTTGAAGATGATCTTGCACCCTGTTTTATATGTAAATGTTTTTGTGAACTTTTTTTTTAAGAACCAAAGTCCTTTCATTTAATTAAATTCACAGACTTTGTCACCATTCCTGTCTGCCAATTTGGAAATGTGATATGCATTCCAAAATACATTTGCTGCTGTTTGTGGGTGCCAGTATTTTAGCTTGAAACCTACCAACTGGTGCCTAAATATTTAGATAATCCTTAAAAGTAATCAAAATGGGCCGAATCTTAAAGCATGAGGTTTACTAGGATTGATTTCCAAAACGCAATCAAAAGAAAACTTCATATTTGGGAGAAGAAAAATGCCTCTATATAGATGACTTGAAGGGTAGATTTTCCTTTAGCAAACATACAATAAGTGCATCTACGTCCATAAGATTTAATTTATTAGATGCAGGTGCATATGTTTCTTTGGCAAGGCTATGAGAGAGCAGCGTCAGATGCAGGGCTGTGATTTTCCTGGGCTGGTTTCTGCATACCCTAACATAATGTGAGTAAACGATCGGTGCTCTATTACATTGCTTACGTAGGGAGTCCGGTTACTGAAACAGACTGATGGGAGCAGCCCTCATCTCTTGCTTTTTAAACTGTCTTCATAAGTCAGTGTGCCTATGTACCGTATATATGTACACACACACATACATCTTTTGGGCTAGATTGATTGGTTTTCATAATATCTTAAGGACACTTCCGTCCTTTATGATAATAAGTAAAGGAATGACTGACTTGGGAGCAACTAGTATACAGTAGTTCAACATTATAGTAATTAAGTATAAGTACCTGATGGTAAGGTAGGAGGACACATTTAAAAGGTTTAGATTAAAAAGTTAGATTTTATATTTACCGTATATTACCGTGAAATGGCAAGACTTTAAGACAATGCATTGCTTGTACATCAGCCCTGGCTTGAAATACCGCATGTCGCTCTCTACTACAGACTTCTGTAATATTAAAGAATAGCGTTTACACCTTTTGACTCATCAGACGTCTGTGACCATTTATTGGATTTAAACCCTTTGCCTTTTCAAATATAGCTTTATATACACAAACCCTTGTGGACTTATGTCCTTTCCTCCCTTTTCTTCTCCTGTATCCTTTCTTCATTCCCTTTGCGTTTCTTCACAAATAAAACATTTTAAAAGAAGTTAGATTTATTGCACCGTATTCTAACAAATCAACGTCCTTCCCTGCTTTGACTCTCTTATAACCCTACTGTCTCTGGCTGTCTAGTGATGTAATCTCTGAAAGGACAGTTGAAACTTGGGCTTGTCAATCACTCATTGGCACCTGTGCCATTAGATCTGTGTAAATCCTGACTTGGCTGCAACTGAAGACTGCATAATGACCTCACTAGTCCTTTTAAGCATTTCTTTTTTCTTCATCTTGCCTGGATTAGCCAGGATTCCCTTTGCATACCAGGATAATTTTAAATGTATTATTTATAATATTAAATATGGCTCAGGCGAATGTTAAGGCCATACAGATGCTTTAGAAATGAAAGCAGAAAGAACATTTTGAACACTATGTACTATTTTCATAACATTTTGCAAGCAAAAAATTGTTTACACTGCTGATACAATGCATTGCACTAAATGTGCAAACAGACTGCCGAAACAGAAACAAACCAAAAATATGTTTTTATTCTGCTGCATAACCAATGCAAAAAGTAAGCACAGAATGTATTTTTGACAAAAACATTGAAGAGATCTATAGAAGGTGTTATAGTAAATCTTGCCGGTAACAGGTAGTTTATTGTATGTAAGGTGAAAACTGCGGTGCAATTGAACACTTCAAGTTCAATTCAGTTGCTGATGTCATCAGAACAAAAAAAAGTAAATTACAAAAATAACTGAACACACAATAACTGAGTCACATCATCACTATAGTCAAACTGTTTTGTTCTAATCCCAGTCTTACGTTAGTGAAGTTTACCTCAATAGACAAGAGCAGCTTTGATTGCGTTTCAGAACCCAATAAAAGAAAACAAATGTTGCTTACTGAGGTGTATTGTGCACTTTTATGCTATAATTAGTTGTGTCCAGATTTTACGGCGCAGGTAAGATTCCAGTTCCATTAAGAAGATTTGCATTGCCTTTTAGAAACCTGTTGGACTAAACGATATAGTAATGATAATAAAGCAATTAGTATTTCTCAACTATTAGATGCACTATTATTTTCAAAATAACTTATCTCAATAATAAACTCTTTACAGTTCGCAAAAGATACTTTCATAATTAGACTCAATGCTTTTTATAGCATTTGCACAGCCTCCTCTATTTCTCTTCATCAGCTTTACTTGCTCGATGAGTGGTCTATACTCTAAGGTAACATGGTTTCTGCTTGACCTCATTAGCGTTACAAGAATGTCTTAATAATACATGCCTCCTATGTACATATAATGTCTTAATAATACATGCCTCCTATGTACATATAATGTCTTAATAATACATGCCTCCTATGTACATATAATGTCTTAATAATGCATGCCTCCTATTTATTCATACAATCTTGTTATTGTGACATTCCCTCAATTTACCATATGCTGCTAGGGAATATGTTAAATAATAAAATGTATTATTATTAAAATGATAATGCTCCACTGGCTGTGTCTCAGTTTCTATAGTTTTAACCTAAAATGACCTTTTACCACAGCAGCTGGAAATCGTTTACAATAAATAATTTAGGACACCTTGTGTCTACTAATTTACTGGGATGCAGTAAATCAAACAAATTACCAGTTTTCAAATCGAAACCTACAAATGATTAAATAATAATGATGTGCTAGTATTGTTCTATGAACAAAATACATTACTAAAGCTTTATGGTTATTTAATATATATTTCAATATAAATTTGCTGATTAGTATTTGCGTTAGACTATTTTCATAGAGGTCGGGGCACTTTTTCAATACAACTGTGGATATCATATAGAAACCTAATTTCCTTAGAAAAAACCTGGTCACTGTCAGAGCGTTTTGTTGAAAAAATGCATATGTTAAAATAAAATTTAGCATTATGAGCGTTCTGAAGAAAGAAGAGTGAGCAAAAGGGGATTGGGCAGCATATATGCAATCTCAGGTTACCGGCATAAATAGATGTACCCGTCACCTAAAATCATTCAGCTGCTCAGCGCAAATGTTGCCCATCGACAACTGCGGGCAGCATGAAACTGCCCTGAAATAGAAAATGATTCACTCATAGTATGTGGCTTCTGCCTTCCATGCCAGACGTAAAGGACAATTCTAAGCTAAAACTTAGCACAGTGATACAAGATGATCATTTTTGTGAATGTCTAACTGAGAACATTCCCCGATACTACTGCATAAACATAAAATATACATAAAATATACATAAAATATACAATTTTCTTTCCATTTAAACACTCAGTACTTAATAGTTCCACCTCCTCCCAGTGATGTCAATGAAAGCTATTCATTAAAAAAGATTTGTCAGAAGATTTTAAAGAGATTTGGGGTTTTGAATCATTATAAAATATGAATGTCCAACCCCAGTGAGCTTCTGCTGCAGGAAGCGTTTTGCTTTCTTGACGGAGAAACTTGCCGGTGTCCAAATAGTTGAATATATGAAGCATGAAACACCAATGAGGAAAAGTGCTATCATCTCTTTAGGCAAATCTTTTTGTTTTTTAAACGATACATGCAACAAAAATTCCTGCGGTTGCTGCAAAAATAAGAGCAGCTAAACATGTCTCTGAATGTCTTTAGAGCTTTATTATAACTCTCTTTTTATTTGCAGTTCTGCAACTACGAATGCAACACCGGCGCTCTCAAGAACAAATGTCAGAACGAAACGTGATTTCAAGTAAGTTATTAATGTAATCGAAATATTAGGTTTAAGGAAATGATCAGACATTTTCCATCTGGCTATACATTAAGATCAAGTTGTAACTAATTTGTTAAGCTGAACAGACATATATAATATATAATATATATATTATATATATATATATATATACTTAACATTTTATAGCCCCCACTATTACATTTTTTATTTTCTTTATATATGCAACAAGTGGTTTTGTGTAGTCATTCAACTACAGTGTTGCTTGCCTTTGTAACATCTGAGGGGAGTCAAAAGATTAAGATTATCATTAGATTTTATGTATGTACATGCTATCTGTGACTTCTATATTAATGCAATACATAGTGTTTGCTGTACAGTCCTGGATGTCATTCTGTTGATTTATATGAACAGCACTTAAAAGACTATTGGTCTGTGTGAGAAACGGTACAATCGTAAATCGTAAAACAAATCGTAAAACAATGTCGAAACGGTAGTTTGTCAATATGATTATGCTTAACATCTTGATATTAAATGTCAATTTCAAAGTGTAACGACTAACATATTTGGTTATTTTTTCACATTCATAGCACTCAATAAAACAGAATCAGCTTTCCCAGAACAAAATGGCAACATGGGTCAAAGCAAAGTAAGTGTGTACCAGATCCTAATTCTCCAAATGAAATACCTAGTCAAGCAGTTATTACGCTATAACTGTTATCCCTACAGTAGAAATGTTGCTTAACTTGTGCCAGTTTATCTCACTTAATTCGATTCAGTGTTATGATACTGGATGTTATCATCTCACAATAATTTAACCTTCATAACATGTAAAATCCTTGTCACAGTGGGAATTGTAACACTGAGCAGAGCTTAAACCACCCGTACCCAGCGGATAGACACATTGATCGTTATATTCTAAAACAATGTGGATATCGTATTATCTCATTCACATTTATTTTTTAAAGCCTGATAGAATAATTTATATTTTTATAGACTGAAGACTTAATGAAGTACAAAAATCAAAACAAGCTCCACAAAGTGGCAGCTGTGAAGATGCATTTTTGTGAAGGTAGGACTTATTTTTCTTACCGGTGAATGTGCATAATATGATAATTGCGGAAATATTTGAAGCCAAAACAGAAGAATACGCAAGCCATAAAAAGTTTGGGAAATTGTTTCTTATCATATTTTCATAAAGAGTGAATAAAATGAGTGTGTCACTTACTCTACTGGCGCCATCTTACATCAGTGTTGAGAGTCACATTGAGCTGAGCCCATTCCTGCTATTTTAAGAAAAAAACAACAAAACATATAATCCATTTCTGAAGGTAACTCTAATGAGACACAATTGTTAACTTCTTGCGTTTAGATAAGCTAGTTGAATCTGAGGAGTTTAAGGAAAAAAAGGCTCGCTTGGCTGAAGACTTGAATGAAAAGATTCTCCATCGACCTGGCCCCCTAGAACTAGTCAAGAAGAACATACTTCCATTGGCTGCTGGTGTGAAGGATGGAATGAAGGGTAAGGTACTCTTTATTTTTAAATTAAACAACATTGGCATCATAAGTGCAGAGGGGCATGACACAAACAATTCATGTTTCTGCTTTGTACATGTACAGTAACAGAGGTCACTGTAATACACTTAGTACATATGATGGTGGGTGGTATGGTTGCCAGCTACAAAATGTGGCCACCTGATTAGCCTGACAATGAGATACTGAATATGTCTATTAACTTCCAAACTGTATTTAGTTCATTTCCATTTAGTAAACTGGTATGCTGTTCATAATTAGTACTCAAATTGTGCAGTTGTCTAGGGAAGAAAACTATAATATATGCACAAAATATAGACTAACCAAAATATAGAATGTTAACTATTTGCTCCTTCCCTTGAAAAAGATAACAGGCATCTGCTCCTTTAATTGCTTGTGAAGTACATGCATGCATAATGCCTTTTTATTGCCATATATTGTATATTGATTTCCCCCTGATGACTGCATGGGGTCCCTTACATAGATGTAGCCACCAGTAGACATACTGCTTTTCACTCACCAAAAACCCAGCCCACGGTGAGTCCTGCATATGGCTATTTGTGCTTCTGCCCCTGAATTAGCTGTACCTCAGACCTCTTGGACCCTACACTGGGGATTGTAATCTAAAACAAATAAAAAGAAGTATGGTGCAATGAAACGTGTGACAGGTTCATACAAAGAGACCTGAATGCAGCAAAACTCTCCATTTTATCGCACTCCAAGATCCTTCCTATCCTATATCTCTAGTCTCTTAATAGCCAGTATCTGTTCAATTAGTTAAATTCAGTTATATGAGTGATCCTTGCTAAAGTTTACATTTTTCATTGTTCTTCAACAGATCAGATTCAAATATCCTCATCCTCTGACACTTTCTCATTTGATGATGATATCAGCAGCTCATCCTCTTCCTCTACTTCATCATCACCTCGATTTGCACCTTCCCCCGGCCTATCAGTTAATCTGTCTCCAACATCTACCAGCCCTGTCTTCCAGGTAGTACCCTGCAACAACACTAGAGATAAACAATAGGGGTTAAGTATACAAAGTGATTGTAATGATGCAATCAGGATTCCAGAATTTCACATTAAATTCACATACCTGTCAATCCCTCTTTTGGACCCAAATCACTCTGTCCATTTTTCATCTCCTTATGTCCTTTTATAGCAGTTTAGAAGTTTGGTTGATATGGGTGTTCAATAGACCTATAATAATGTGTATATAGTCAGTCAAAAATTGTGTAAATAAAATATTTTCTTTTAGTTAAAATATTTTGCTCAAACTTCATGAATAATGATGAATAGATTACAAACATACATACAATGTCATAACTATGTCACTAATCACACCCCTCAAAAAACATGTCCCTATGTAGTCTTTTCAAATTTGGAGTGTATAGATCAAATTATTAATGATTACTTTCTTTTTCAAGAAGATACGTTTGAAACTATTTTTCCTCTATAGCAAAATCATTATATCTAACTGTTTTTCCCAAAAAAACCATCAGAACACCACTTTTTGGTGTCAGTCCACAACAACAGTAATATTATGTTATAATTATCAATGTGTATATTTGCAGTCCTTTTATTATGAAATGATTTATTTTGAAATTCATTGTTTTTATATTCCAATTCCCTAGTAGTCATATTAGCACTCGCCTCAATACACTATCAAAGCAGATATATGACACTAGTTTAAACTTGATTAAAAGTAATGTTATCTTGTGTATGTAATATAGCCTATGCTAATCTAAAATGAACTATTCTTTTAAGAGTGTGGTTAAATATCTTAACTAGTATTTAGAAAAAAGTCTGCTAAATTTATAGCCTTTTTTTCCTAAATTGTATTAAATTGGGATTACCTTTTATTTTTTAGCTTTTAGAAAAGGTTTTTTATGAAAATTAAGTGTCATAGTTAAAAATAAATACAACAGCTACTTCCTCACTCCTAAAAGTGGGAATCTGACAGCACAACAGGGACTCTGCAAGAAGTGATCTGTGGTAGTATAAATAATGTATATTTTAAATGCTAAAATGTGCTAATAAGATAACAATTGGGCAAACTTTATTTGCCGTATGTTTATGGTTTGCTTAATTGTTTGGTAATGTCACTTTAACTGTTGTAAAGTGATAATTTTGCTAGGGTTTATTTAGAAAGTTAATGGTGACGTCTAATGAGCCTCCATCATTTTTCATGTAGCGTAATTTTAAACCTTGCCAAATTGTAAATAAATGATTGACAATAAATTTTCTGATACTGATCATTTATCCGTTTTAATTTAGCATTTAAATGATTTACCTTTTTTTTACGTGTATTTCTCTTATTTTATTCTAGCTGGATCTCCCCCAGATTAGTGAAGAGCGCAAGCCAATCGCTGGAACAGTGGCAGAGGTTGACAGTTTAGCAACCAATAGGGCAACCACCCATCAGCCAGTGCTGATTTCAGCTGGTGTACCTAAGGTGTTTCTTTATTCTTATTTTTAAACAGCAATCATTCAATTGTTCAAGCATTAAACCATGAAAATGATCAAATATTTTAGCTTTGCAGAAATGTTTAATTGATATCCCATGGAATGCAACCAATGGTAGTACCACAGGGGTAATAGTAAACATCATTATAAAGTATCAATTTTTTTGTTAACTCAGATAGTTAAAAAAAACTTAAAAAAGACTTAAAAAAATGACACTAGATCAATATGTGCTATTTGAATTCTAAACAAAATGTCAGCATTAATAATTGTGTTGGCATTTGCAGGTCTCAGCTAAGCCTTCTGATATGGGTAAGAGCCAAAGGCAGAAGAAACTAAAGGATACCAAACCAAAGGTGAAGAAACTCAAATATCACCAATACATTCCGCCGGATCAGAAAGTAGATAGGTCTCCGGTTGCAATGGACTCTGCCTATTCTCGTTTGCTGCAACAGCAACAGATCTTCTTGCAACTGCAGATCCTCAATCAACAGCAGAACCAAACTTTCTGTGTCCAAACTGTTCATCCGCTGACCACAAGGTAACAAATACATTTGTAAGACTTGTTTTTATTATATTTGTGACGTGCTTTTTTTAAAAACAGATTGATAGTTTCTTATTTTCAATTTTGTATTGTCTTAGTATCTCAACAGATCATGTGATTAGTTTCACAGGGGCAACACAAAATGGTGTCCCCACCATAAATCTCTCACCTCCACCTGGAACAGCATCTGTGACAACAGCAGCAAGCTCACCCACAACTTCACCAAACCTGAAACCAGAAGTTTTGCCAGCAAATTTGGATGAACTAACAGTGAGTGTGATAGTTGCAGTTGTTTTTTTTTTTAAATGAAACATTTGCACATAGATTTAAATTATATTAGTAATTAACCCTCTAATGACAAAGCTGGTACGGGCTCAAAATCCATTGTTTTCAATGGGTTTAGGGACCGCCTATTGTCCTTAAGGGGTTAAATCTATAATACTCCAGATAATTGTATTCAATATAAGGTATAAAAAGACTAGTAAGAGTGATTTCATCAGGGTGCTTTATAATAAACATTTTAGACATTCTATTTATTTAGAGTTTTTAAGAGATTTAAGTATGAAAAAGGTAATTCTAATTTCCCCCCAAAGGTATCAGAACTTCGTCAACACCTGAGGAAACGAGGCCTGCCTGTTTCTGGCACAAAGCCAGCATTATTGGAACGCCTTAGACCATACCAAATATCTCGTACCAAGGCTATTCCCATTCAAAGTGCACATTTAATAACACCCGTCATTGAGTTGCCTTCGTTTCCAAATCCACCAACATGTGACAATACTCCAGCCACTTTATGCACTTTTCGGACTTTGCCATCTCCTGCTTCTTTTGAGGCTCCTCGTGAGTCAACGAATCCATCTTGTAGTGTTCCAGAAAATGTCGATAGCCCAGAGGGCATGCAAGACAAAGACATGAACACACAAGGCATTAATGAAGACCAAGTACTTTTGGAAAAGCAGAAGGTGATTGAAAATTTGACTTGGAAATTACAGCAAGAACAAAAGCAGGCCGAAGATCTTAGAGTAGAGTTGGAAATGCATAAGCGTTTAAAAAAAAGACGCAAAAATGAAAAATTTAACCCCAGGTTATCTATCAAAACAGAGGAAGAAAGCACATCTTCAAAATCCTGTTGCGCAAAAGCACAGACAGAGGAAACTAATTTTCTATACACTCTCAACAATGGCAGACCAGAATTGCAGCCACCTGTAGTGGAACCACTGAGCAACTCAAATGATAATAACAGCTACATGGTATGTAAATTACTAGTGTGCCACACACAGTCATGTGGACAGTATTAGTGTATTACATGTTAATTAGAATTACAGTATGGGCAGCGTAACTACAAGGGTTGCATCTGCTATGGGCCCGAGCAATACCTAGAACTACTTGTTCATGTCTCCTTGTGCTGGTTCAAAACTGTTCTGAAAGGGCCCAACAGTGAAACCGAGGTAAGGGGGTACGAGCAGGAGGGAGTATGTATGTTTGTGAACAGTGTACGTGAGTATGGATGTCTATGTATAAGTGTATGTGGGCACAGATGTCTATACATGTGTATGCAAGCATGGATTGATATGTGTGTGTGAGCATTGATGTCTTGTGTCTGTGTGTGAGCAACTGAGCATAGATGTATAAGTGTATGTGTTGGAGCATGTATATGTATGTGTAAGTGTGTGCGTAAGCCTGTATGTGTATTATATGTGAGCATGTACATGTTTGTGAGAATGTATGTATAAGTGGTGTGAGATGGAGTGTGTGTTAGCATGAGTGGTGTGAGAAGGAGTGTGGGTTAGAATAAGTGTGTACGTGTGTGTTAGCATGTGTAAATGTAAGAGTGTCAGAGTGTATCTGGGAAGGGTGGTGCAAGAAAGGTACAGACAAGCTATTGGGGGGGGGTGATAGCATAGACAAGCTGTTTGAGGGCAGTGATGGCACTGACAAGCTGAGGGCAAAGATGGCATAGGCAGGCTCATTGGGGATAGGATGGCACTGATAAGCTGCTTGGGGAAAATATGGCAATGTGGAACACATTGCTTTGTGAAGATAGGGGGCCATGGGACAATTTTTGCACGGGGGCAAACATAATTGATTCAATGTAATTTGCACTTTTAGTGATTGGAGTTATATATTTGTTTTATATTGGATACTTATTTTTTTTTAATGTGTAGGTAATAAGTATATTCTTAGGAGAGTCTTTTGACCTAAGCGTTAACTTCCATTTTAGGTTTTCTGTCCACCTTCGTGTGATTTGATAGGACAGGATTTTGAGCTTCCAATGCAGATCACAGCCAGTCCAGAAAGCCCAGTACAGAAGCCTCTTTCCTTTGAAGAGGAGCTTCAGGAGGCTATACAGAAAGCTCAGGTATACAGAACATTAGTTAGTAAGATGTGAAAGTTAATCATAAATTTATAAGTGGGTCTTAAAACAAATGTCATCTTTGTTCACAGATGGCGCTCTGTCAATCCATTGAGGACATATTACAAGATGAGCCACTAATGTCTGCAGGTAAAACTGTTCTCAGTGGCTATAGTTGCATCATGATGACCAAAGACGCAGCGTAAAAGAGACAAAATGAGCCGAAGTTGTAGAAAAAACAACAGCCATAACGTTACATAAAACTAGTAAAAAAAAAATAAGACAGTGTTAATTAACCACAACAACCTTAGACCCTCTTTGATCTACTTGGAACTTGTACTCATCACAGTTTCTTTCCCAAATATTTTCAATATTAAACAATATTTTACAAATTAAGATTTAATATCTAATGTGTATATTACCTATTTTGATTCTCACCACAAAAGCAAGATGGTCTTATGTGAAAGTTATGCAACCAGCTGTCATGTTTGTATTTGTAGGAGAATGCTCTCCATTTATAGATTCATTTTGATTACATTTCAGATGAATTAATGCATGTTGATTCCAACATATCTGAAAATCTTAAATCTGAAATGGAACAGCAGAATCCGATGTCACCTGCAACTCCAACTGGGAATTTTTCAAAGCCTTTTCATAACTTCTCTGAAACTCATTCACAAATACAAGCAATACCCACTTCAGGCATCCTGGAATTTCCGGTTTCCGGTCACTATGATTTCTTCCCTGGCCAAGAAGGTCTTTCTGTTATCTTCAGTCCTGACCAGATGGAGATGCCCCCTTCTCCACAGAGTGAAACCACTATCTCACCATCATCTTCTGCTTCGTCTCGGGTCCCTTTTGATCCAGCAGACTGGCTAGAAGCACTGACATCAGGGTCAACTTCAAGTTTTGGACCTGGCAGCCCAAATAGTTCCAGCATATTCTCCACTGACATTTTTGACTCTCCAGACCTAAGCATTAACAGAATGATTGATTTAATGGTGGAACAGTGGTGAAATGAAATAAAAAAGACAATTGTACAAATTTAATATATCACCAATCCTTTTAACCAGTTCTAAAGAAAGAAAATCTTTCATTTTAAAAGTATAGCTGTGGGGAGAATGCTTTTGACATAACCCAGAACATACATTAAATAAGAATATTATGGAATTGTTACATAGGCAGTGTAAACACTGTTATGGCTGCTACAATATAGATTTGGTTGGAGAGCACATGGATTATTCATTGGTACCTTAATTTACTGCTAAAATTCAAAAATATATGTTTTCTCTCCAAATATGGGAAATCCAACTCCAAGATGACATCATTTTAAATTGAATTGAGAAATTTGATCTCCTGAGGTGCACTTTAATGTTATGGTTAGATTTAAACAATAATGTTAAACATAGTATGGAAATGCCTTTGTCACCAATGCCTAATTATTTATTATTTGTTTTCAAAAATGATTTTCTTAAACCTCTTTATTCTCTGCATATTACCTATTCATTATGTAGTTTTTCTCCAAGGTATATAATGTCATAGAAAGGAGCTGTTTAGAATTTCAGTGCATGAACATTCATGTATACGTTTAGCCTATGCACTTTTCCATTGGTTCCATAGGTATATTGTTTCTAAAGCTGGAATATCAGCTCTGGACTGTGGTTTATTTTAATGCGCAAAAAAACCAAGTTTATTAATATATTGCAAAAGAGCTCACTTTTATTTTTGGCAATACATACAAAATCTGGTGTCAAAATACCTTATGACCAAATATTATGGTTTATAATATATACAATCAAGTATTCTTAGGGCTCTATCTGGAAAATATCTGTTTTGTATAATTTTATATGGCAATTAATATTTATTTAATAGAATGCTAGTGCATAGTAATAATAAAATATCAATAGAAAAATAAATGCAAGATGTAGATGATGTACTATAATGCAATGTGTCATTCCAACTGTTGGTTGGATATGGCCCTGAATGTCTTTCCTGCAGCCTGCAGTCTATGTAATACATTAATGTCTTAATAGGTTTTAAATCAGATTCACATGGAGACAAGCATGACCAGAGATGTTGAATACGCCACACATTTTCATATAGAAATTTGTTAATGCGAAAATGTAGATTTCACAGCACTAGTGGAAAATACAACACAATACATACATAATGCACTTTTGATGGATTCTACTAAAAGTAGAAAGTGTGGTAAAACTGCATTAAATTCAGTAGCTGCTGTATAACCTGTTGCTCTCAGACTCACATTTATGTAGCGAGTATGTAAAAAATACATAATTAGAATAACGTTAACAAGGATATTAATATATGGGTAACATTATCATATTTAATTTCAGAAGTATGTTCTGTCTGTAAAATGAAAATAGATTGATAATTGCATTACTGTATTTAACTACACCCCTATCAAATGGTTGTTTATGGATATGACAGCTACCAGCCCCCTAGTCCATCTTTCTCTTAAGTCCCTTACAAAGTTGATCTTGAGAATCACAAAAAATAATTTACATCTTTTCAAAGGAGCAGGAGTTTTTTTTAAACAAAGATATGATATGACTCCCATAGTGTAAAAGGCCACTGTGTTATAAATGATAATAAATAAATATTTTTGGAAAGAATGTTCATGGAATTTCTGTTTTCCTTCACAGCCAGTGTAGACAATTTTTCCTGTGAGTCTTAGAAACAAGAGAAGAGCAAATCAAAATACCGGCCATGCTAATTAGCATAATTAATTATATATGCGTGACATCACAGGAAGTGATGTAAGAGATACGATACGTATGCAGAGGAAATTTTCCTAAATCACACAAACAAAAACATTAAAAGAATAAAATCACAGAATTATAAATAACACTTATTTATTGAACAAAAGCTATTAAATTAAAGGGAACACTAAATACAAATACATCTGACAACTTCACCAAACATTTAAACAGCTCCTATGTAAGCAGGCAGGAGTAGGGACAAAGGGCTTTTTCCTCCACAGGCAGCGAGCTTACACAGGCCACCCGGTCCGCGGATGCTGCCAGACTCCAGAGCGTTGATGGGGGAAGTGACATCATGAAATGAAACATCACTTCCCCCCAGAGGCCAACAATCAGCCTCAGGATCACGGCACATAGACATAGTGTTGCGCTGTGGGCGCTCCCCCTCCTGCCATTCACCCTGCAAAAAATATCGAGTCCGGCAGGGTGCTCGAAATACCGGCTGTGCTGGTGAAATACCGGCTGTGCCGGTGAAATACCGGCCATCAAATTCCGTAGCGCTGTACAATGGGTAGACAGGACATAACAAGTAGTATGTAACATAACAAATTGACTAACAGAGACAACAGGTGAGGAGGGCCCTGCTCAAATGAGTTATGCACAAACGCTCAATGAGTTTGTGCATAACATACTGGTTGTGCCATTATTTGTCTACATTTTTAGATATTGTGTTTATACAATACTGCAGTATTATTATTTTTATTTTTTCCCATGAATATGCGCCCCATGTCATGTTGATCACTTACAATTAAACATTAAGGCTTCCTCTGCAGTGAAACAACTTAAAAATAAAATCCAATCCATGTAGTGCAGCCTAATGTGGCTTATATGCTGCTTATTATACAGGGGTCGGTGATGTGTTACAGGTGCCATGCCTCTCTAACCCCCCCACAGAGACAAGGACAAGAATGTATTTAAATCAATGTACTTCACTTTATATTATATATATCTTTCTATGTGACTGATTACAAGTCTCATCACCATCAGCCAAAATGATGATGACAGTGATCGAAGTTATAGCCCTCAAAAGCTGGTGTTCTTTTTTCTACTTACCATATTTCCCCATGTATAAGATATTTAAAAAAAAATATATCATAAAATTCATACTATTCATCCTCATCACTCCCATCCATTAACTGCCCCTAAATTAAACATAAAGGCCCCATTAACCATAACTGCCCCTAAATTAACCCTAGACACCCCATACTCATAACTGCCCCTAATTAACCCAAGACACCCCATTCACCATAACTGCTCAAATTAACCCCAAAGACTCATCAACCTTAACAGCCCTAAATTAACACTAAAACACCCATTAACCATAACTACCCCTAAATTAACCCTAAACACCCCATTCACCATAACTGCCCCTAAATTAAACCCACCTCCCCTAACTTTCAGCAGCCCAAATATTAATTTTATACTTACAACTGAGTTGCTGAACAGTGTGGATGCTGTAAGGAAAGGGGCGGGGTCAACCATCAGTGTGACTGCAGGGAGGGACTGGGAGTCAGAAAGGGGAGGGGCCAAACCTCAGTGTGACTGCAGGGAGGTACTGGGAAGCAGTAACTGCAATCTACAATCTACAGCCACTGTATAAGACACACCCAGTTTTTAGACCCCACAATTTTTTTCAATAAAATATTCCAAAATCTATGTTTTGCGCATTGCTCAACTATTGAAAGCATACAGTAACGCACCTACATCCCTATCTCACCCAAAATTAAACATAATGAACTCCTTCTTTTGTAAGTTTGCGGTTCATTTTCTCTAGCTTAAACAAAAAATGTGAATCACTTGAATCGGACAGATAAAGCCAACAAATTTCTCTCCAGCTTTTTCTCCCAGAATTTTGTTAAATATATTAAGCCGCATTTTTAAGGGCAGACTAAGATGGGTCAAATGGTTCTAATCAGAACAAATAAGTAAATATCTTCTCCTTTATGACTAATGCATGGTGGTAAAGTTACAAGTATGTTTTGTCTATTTTTATTGAACAATATTAAGGCTAAACTAGCTGTAAAAATGTATATATACAGTACAAAAGTATTGGGACACACCACATAATATTTAAATTATTTGTGAAACAAAAATGGGTCGTTCATTTTAATTCAGTGAATTAAAACGTGGTACTCTGATAGGATGCCACCTTTGCAATAAGTCAGTTTGTGAAATTTTATCACTGCTAGATATTCAGAATGAGTGGAAGACCACTTAAAGCCACAGAGAGGGGGCCAAAGTACTGAGGGGCATGGTGGGTAAAAATCCAGACACTCTGCTGATTCCATAGCTAAAAAATCTTCCCAAGGGAGTGGAAGCCGTTATAGTTGTAAAGGGGACACCAACTACGTATTAATGTCTATGTATTTAGAATGCATGTCATGAAAGTCCCCGTTGGTGTAATGCAGTGGTGGGATTCAGCCGGTTCTTGCCGCTTTGCATGAACCATTTCTTTAAAAATGTGGAGTTCGCCCGAACAGTTTCTTAATTATCCTATTATAGGCCGCAGTTTTTCCCCCACTGGGAAAAACTGCGGCCTATAATCGCGGTTTAGCGTAATTCGTATCGCCTAACACCCGAGACACGCAGTTCTGGGCACTGGGCAGGTGTTTTTTGTTTTTCTCTCCTTCTCTCTGACAGCCGGGGAACTTCTGCTCGATGCGGGCACTTCCGCCGTGGCTTCTATGACACAGCACCGGCATAGAAGCCCCGGTGGATGTGCCAAGCAGCAGCGGAGGTTGTCTACGCACATCGCGCAGACGTACACTGGCTGCCCCCGCATATCAGGGGGGGGCATAAAGCATATCAGGAGGCAGAATGCCATATCAGGGGAGCAGAGTGGCATATCAGGGGGCACAAACATCAGGGGAGCAGGGTAGCATATTAGGGGGCCATAAAGCTTATCAGGAGGCAGAGTATCATATCTAGGGCAGCAGAGTGTCATATCTGGGGGAACAAAGCATATCTGGGGGGCATAAAGCATATCAGGAGGAAGAGTGTCATATCAGGTGGGGCAGAGTGTCATATCTGGAGGCCATAAAGCATATATTGTGGGGCATAAAGTATATCTAGGGGCAGAGTGTCATATCAGGGGAGAACAGTGGCATATAAGGGGGGCATATCAGGGGGCAGAGCGTCCAGTATCTAGGGGCGCATATGGCAATCTGGGGGGCGAAGTGGCAATATACTTGGAGGCAGAGTTGCATATCAGGGGCAGAGTGGCATATCTGGGGAGCAGTGTGGCATATATATAAGTAAGGTGCATTATGAATTAAGGGGGACCTTAAAATGGCTATTGACTTTCCAAATGTCTGTATCTGTATATTAACCTATGCTGACTATGCTTCATAATATATACCAATAATGTTAAAATGCATGTTTTCCTGTTCATTAGATAAAATACTGCTTTACCATTCCACTCGTGTATTTTTTCTTTAAAAATTAATTTATCTTTAAAATAGCAACAACCGTTAAGGGTGCAGCTTATTATCGAGCCAATACAGCATAATGGTAGCTAGCATTAATTAATTAATGGTAATTAAAAGTATGCACTGGTGCTTTTTAGATTGATTGTGATTTTTTGTTATGTGACTCTGGTATAAGGCTAGGTTTCCACTTGGGTATTTTATGTTTCACAGAGTTTATAGATATTATATTATCCCATGGCTCTTGATCTAGTATTATAGGCTTTCAAGATGTTAATCCGGCCTAACCAAGAGACCTCAATCCTACCCCATTGTGTTAACAGTATCTTAAGATCGTGTAGAAGTTTTTCATGATTTATCGTCGAAACTAATCTAAGTTTTGGGTTTATCTTAATTCCTAAATAGTCTATATTTTCCAAAACTTTATTAATTTGAAGTGTTGCACACAAGGAGAGTATCTGAGAGTCAGAGAGGTACAAAGGTATCATCTGGGTTTTAGATAGGTTTAAACTATAATTAGAAAGTAACCCAAATCTGTGTACCCCA
>VKOC01003119.1:0-71377 GCA_009364415.1 Spea multiplicata
GGCACCTAAATATGAAGGTAAATAGCACCAGCCAATCCATCATTAGAACAAGGCACAGTCTCCTTATCACTTCACTATTAGTGAACACAATATTTTTCTCCCACCAGCACCTTACCAGGAAAAGGGATGAGAGAGTTGTTAAAAAACAGAGAATAGATTGAGGGAAATAAAGGATAATGTAGGCAAAGGCTGGTTCCATCATATAGAATACCCAGGTGGTTTCTGTTACCTCCCATGTTAGGGAGCAAAGGGCAAGACAATACCATAGGCTGGCCCTGGCTGCAAGCTGTATGAAGACGGACAAATAAAGAAAGAGTGTATTCCGCAACTAAAGTACAGGTTAAGCGAAATGTTATTGTGTTCATTATTTTCTCATTCTTTTCAGTTACATCACCCCGATTTTCATTTAAGTTAAACCTGTGTATACTCGTTTCAATAAGTAAAATGCTATTGTCCCATGGGTAACCAAATCAACGTATGTACATGTTTAAACATACCCATGGTTCTCAACCAATGAAAAATATGTGTATGTCGCCAGATAAATGATATTTGCTTAAAACTCACAATGAAAACTAAAGTTCACATAATCAGTGTTTTTATGGTTTTGACTGGAATTATAAGATCACGTTGAAACTATCTTCAATAAATTAGGATTACACAGTATTGTCGATGCTGTTCCCATAGGCTCCGTAAGAACCTTGTGTAAATAGTGAAAACTAGACTGATTCCTGTTAATTTTGACGCAAAGCAGACCTTAACCAAGACAACCACAAATCATACTATACCGACTCTAAAAGTGTTATACCATGCTTTTGGCAATAAACTACAAAATAGTGACCCACCATTTAACACACAGAGGGTCGGAAGAGGTGGAAGGCATGTCATATATTGATTAGAGTTAATTTAACATATTTTATTGTTAAAAATTGAACAAAACTGTCCCTCAATGAAATTACATTTCTAGCAACATTTTCTGTTTTAGTTATACAATTGACTGTATTAGTTATACAAAGAGGTAGTTGCCAAATTTCAGTTTCTCGCAAGTTTTCCCAAATTTTACATATTTGCCCCAAGAAACCAATATTATATGAAAAATGCTTTCACTTAATTCTGAGCTTTTTTCTCAAGTCCTTTAAATACAAATTGCTTTTTTATATAGAAGCATTAAACAAAACACATCTCATTTTGGGTACACAGTTTCTGTAGACAATCGCCTTGATCTCAAGTAACTATTGTGGTCATATTGTATTCTCATCTGCCATACAGATTCAATTCCAACCTTGCAATCGTGTTCCCTGCTGAAAATCTTCTATCATTTGACTTTTTCCATAATCCTATGTATCTTTAAACATAGCCTTAGATGGTGAGGCACGTATAAGCCTGTTCCATATAGCAGATAGTTTTAGAACAATATTTATGGATGTTCATGCTCCATGCAATGATAATTGTTTCTTATGCCTTTGTCATGAAAAGGAGCTGTAAAATCAAAAAAGCCATTTCTCATGCATGGCAGATCACAAGATTACAACAAGTATGCAATATTATCTGATTTTTCCAGGCGTTGAATTTTTGTCTCATTTTTTCCTTCATTAGTCACTAGCTAGATTTAATCAAATTATATATTGGTAGTCAGACATGTTGTAGAAAAAATGATTTTACAATAGTCTCAATGGCATCCTATGTAATAATTATATGTCTCTTATAAAAAACACGAGGTGTGTTTTTCTTTATTTGGAATACAAGGGTTTTCTTATTAATCAGGCAGCTGTTTCCTTAAAGCATGATGTGTTAGGCTATAGTTATAGCAAGTGAGTTGAGAATGTAGAGTGAAATACCCAACTTTAAATTATTATTCCTCCCCAACAGTCAATATAAAATAAGTGATCGACATGACTGGACTATCATAAAAAAATACAATAGTCAAGCTGCTTTCTTATATTACATTAACCTTTATTATATTGTCTTATTGTCCAAAAAAAGAAATCACATCTTTTCACAAAGCAAAAAAACAAAAAAAAACAGTGTCATTGTGATTACATGACAGGTAATAAACAAAACATATTACCTTACTGCTTAAATTAAATATTTCACCCCCCATTCATCATCATCGGCTAAGAGTATGTTAATAAAGACTTGGGATTACACATGACTAGTTCGGCAAAGCTCTTCCTATCATACTCCTCATGGGAAGGGCTTGCCTGAGATGAGGAGGTGGAGCTAAATGCATATAACAGTAGAGCTAAACCCCGACTGGCCATCTGGCAAACCTGGCAAATGTGAATCACTTACTTTTACTGCTTCTTTGATGGCAGATACGGCCCTTTAATGAGCAGTCATAGGTAGGCTACAAGCTGCCGCATGCAGATGCACATACGTCGTTTACCTGCCTCTGGTCTTAATGTAGGAGGCCCGGTTTAAAGTCTGGCCCTTAGTAGGGCCTATCCCCAGTACACTTTAAAGGGAATGAGGACTGGGAAGAACCTGTACATATACATGTCCTAACGTCACCTCCTCTACCCAAAGATTTTACAGCAGCCTCCTAGGTCAGAAAATCACCTGATTCCTGGATCCTTATTGGGGAAACTTGAAAAGTTACCCAATATGAACATAAGCCTTGGCACGCTAAACATGTGAGCAGGTCCTTTGTTACTGGTTTACATATGTCTGTACAATCTAGTTTGTATACCATTATATCTCATACGTAAAGTGCTACATCGATTTTAGTCTGTATATAAATAAATCATGGCAATGATATTAAGAAAAGGCTTAAGACTTTGCATTAAAGCTGTAAAGCTTGGCTCAGCAACAGGTATTTTGTGGATGTGATATTTTTTCTCCGTGTGTACCCTTATTATTTTTTTTCTCCGTGTACCCTTATTAGTAAGGTGAAGCTTTGTTCAACCAATTTTCCCTCTAGTACAGACATTACAGTTTTTAAATTATCATTATATCCATTAGGCTACAGCAACAATGATTACTTTCTGCCTAAATATTATACTTTTGGTGTTAACAGTACATGGAACCATAAATCCTGACCAATTTCGAATGAGCGATAGCGCTGCTATAGTAACTGTGAGATGATGATCTCCCGTTATTTCTGCAGTTGTAGGTATTTTACGGTATAATTGAAATGTTAGATTTAAATTACTAGATCTCACAAACCTGCCAAATGTTATATAAATCGATTCACTAGGTTTAGGAGATAAAAAAACCCTCTAATTTTAGCATTTATGTCAAGATTTTTTTTTTACATAAGACCTGATGCAAAATTGAATCCCACATAAAACATTTTTTTAAATTCACTTCTATAGAAGAAAAGTGCCAAGATCATGAGATATTGGTGGGTAAAGATAAGGAACATGAGAAAGCAGCGAAAGGAAAATCAATAGAATAATACAAATGAGCCATTCCATTCCATTTCATGAGTAGTATCTTGAAAACACTTTTCACATTTTCAAATATTTTACTTCAGAATGTAGAATTGGAACTGCATTCTGTGGCAGGACCAATGCTGCTGGCTGCCCAAAGTCCCAGGGAGACCAGTAGCAGACAATAGAAGGCACTTCAACGCATGTGATTGCTTGACAGCCAATCGCGTGCACGTTGCCAATGGAATTGCCTTTAAACATTGACCTTGTCAGTGATTGCTGCCTCTCTCATTTTTAGCATGAACTCCCAGTTTATTGAATAGACCTCTTATACCATGAGGGTTATCAGTCAGTCCTCCATAAAGCATATGACTGCATTCATTTAGGAGCATGATGAAAGGGAACATATTGCTTCTTTAATCAAACAGAAAGGGTGATAAAATAAGTGCCCTGGAACTAAAGAAGAGAAAAAGCTGGCACAAGAACTGGCACATGCGGCAGCAGTGTACATTGATCAAAGAGAACATAGCCCTTAGATCTTTGGAAAATACCTAGTAATCCTGTTAAATGAATTAATGCTTAGCTGTGCCCTTTGATACTCTCTTTTTCGTGGCCAGCTGTAACCCGAGTCGAAACATTGCCACCTGCTTTACAGACGGGAATGGTCTGGCCCTCTCAACTCACCCAGAACAGCAAATTGAGGGCGTAGAGTAGGCACCGTAGGCACTTCACTGAGTCCTCTCTGGCCATTGTGCAATCTCGCAGGAGAATGGCCCATCCTTTCACCGCTTCATCCTCTTTTGGGACTACAGCAGTCTCAGAGCACTTCAAAAGGAATAGGAGAGAGAGAAGAGATCAGCTTGCATGTAGCTCTGATAAAAGCAGAGCCCCTTTACCGGTGGCTATAACTATTATTGTAGAACATGAAAAGCAGGTGCAGTTATTCAAACAAATAGGACCAAAACAAAGTTAAAACTAATTCCCACCACTTCATTATTTAATCTCTAAAGTGGGAGTATCATATTAAATGTGGAAACTGGATCACATATAAACACCATTGTTTCCCCACCTCCACAAAGTGCTTACTTTACTAGTTCATCAAGTCTTAGTAAATATATTTTATACATTTTATATACATTTTATATCTTAGCAAACACTGAAATCGCTTTAAATGTATAAGTCAACAATGCCCCAAAATCCTCTACTATGTGGCACAAGTAAACAGGCACAATTAAATGTTCTGTTTAACAGGTAGAAAGGGTCAACTTCCCCAGGAATAACTACTTTCTATTATTAATGACACAATTTGTACTAATTAGCAGCTGCACAAATTATATCACTATGTGAATCATATATTAAAGATATTGAAGCGTTTTGTACCAAGTATAATGTAGTGTAACAAACATAATAAATGAAAGAGATATATTCAATTGTATCACCACACATACAGGATTCAGATTGTACGTGCTTGAATTATTTAAATGTCTGATTAACTAAGCCACAAAGAACATAAAGAACTTTTAGAATTAGTGTCAGTATCTGTAAGATAAGTTAGCACAGGAACTTGTTAAATTTTTTTCTTTTCTTAGAGACTGAGACCGAGTGAAAAATCAAGAGAGACCAAGGGATTGAACTTTAAGGTAAAAGTAATGATTCATTACAGAATACTCTTTCTTTGTACCCTGGCATTGTGAGAGATTCACTCTGGGATGCAATGCTTAGTCCCCATTTTCCAAGAAATTATCCATCACACAATTAACAAGACGAGCCATGTGTTCCCCTCAATAGTCTAAAGTACCACTGAATTTCCCTAGAAAATAAATCATTTGATTCATAGAGGAAAAGCTTAACATACATTAACCTTTTAAAGCATTAGCAGCATTTCTATATGAATAATAACAACATTGCCACAATTTGCCTCAAAACTGAGCAAGTGTAACAAAATAACTCATTAAAAGTGTGCATTAAGACTGTTAAACAAACCACTAAAAGTGCAAATACAGAAATCTGGCACATATTTTATTGCATTTGTGTATAGTACCAATGCAAACCAACAAGATCTAACCTCTGTAGGTGTCCAACACAAATCTAGCTACAGCATAAGCATTCTGTGAGTAATGTATAGCAAAGTACTTTAAGTAGATAAGTGAAAAGCAGCATAGATGCTAGTAGACAGGGGTTTGTCTTTTACCTTGGTGGCTGCCAGAGAAGAAGAGAGTCTGGTGCTGTCACATTACCCTGTGTGCTGTCTCTTGTGATGGCATGGTGGGATTCTCAGCCCCTGGGTAGGAATGTGGGAATGGATGGCTTGTACACAGTGCTGGAATGCTGGATTCTCCAGCCTGGGGGCTATGACCTGGAGCCATTTGTGTCTGCGCAGCTGTGTGTCAGAAGGGAAGCACAGACACAGTGTCCTCTGTAACACACACTTTCCCCAAGCATCTGAAATGCAGGCAACAGCAGCAGGATCCCCAGCACAATATTTACATGGAAACATTGTAAACTCCAACACAAATTATCACCTTCTCACCACGTTAATGATAACAGTCTGATTCTCCATGTACCTGCGATCGCTTTCTGTCCAAGCTCTCTTCCCCCAAAGCATCTAAACTTTCATGACAACTCCACTTACTGTATGTTGTAGTCATGGCTCAAGAAGGAGATCGGCTTGGACATTGCCAGATACTGCTATGTGAGTCTGCGAGTGTTAACAGGCACATTTCATTCCCAGTATGTGCAGCGGAGGGTCCCAGCTCGGCTCTTCCTGTTGCAGATCCCCCCTGTGTGTAGCAGAGAGCTCAGCTGCTCTGCACCCTGCCAAGACCCAGCAAGCAGGCGAAGGAACTTCTGTGCGCCTGCGCACTACACTGCTCAGCTTCATTGTTGGATCTCAGAAGACATTTGATAACTTTACCACACAGCTAGGAATAACTCACCCCAGGATTCATTCCACTAAGTGAACACAACCATTCCCCCCTTGTACTATTTTCAAATGCGTGCTTGACACCATTGCAGAAAGCTTTCCCAGAAAAGACTTCTAATTCAGTCTGTGTTAAACTTGTAAACTGTGTAAAAGTCATTTTAATTTTATAGTGATTAAACCTCTATCTGGTTAATTATAAATAATGTAATGGTTAGAGGTCAAGTAAGATATGCCTGCACAATATATGTGTTAAAATAGCAGTACTGCTAACAATAATTAGTATTATTGTTAGAAGGAGCACCAACAAGATAATCATTATTACCAAAATGGTGATTTTGGAAATCCAAATAATCAAGAAAGTTTGGTAAGCTGCAAAAAAAAAAAAATGAAAATAAGTTTAAATTGTTACCAACATTAAAATGTGATGTTTGATAAAGAAACAGGTGGACATTAACTGCTCTCAATTGATCTTATTCAATGTTAAGCCAAACTTAAAGAGCAGCCAAGATATTTTGAAGACCTGAAGATGTTACATTTCATAAAATTATAACCTTTTTAATGTTGTACAGTACTGTGCAAAAGTATTTTAGGCATGTGTGGAAAAAAATGCTGTAAATTAAGAATGCTTTAAAATGTAGACATGTTCATAGTTTATTTTAAGCATTTAACAAAATGCAAAGCGAGAGAACAGAAGAAGAATCTAAATCAAATCAATATTTGGCTTGAACAATAACAAACAGGTGCAAAAGGAGAAGAGGGCCTTGCTCTCGCAAGCTTCCAATCTAGTTAAGCACCAAACAGATGCTAATGATCATCAATTTAATATGTAGGTTGAAATACAGTCATTAATTAAAACAGAAACAGTCGTGTGGGAGAAGTAAAACAGGGTCATCCGCAAGGTCTCTCCTAGGCTGAACTTCCAAGGCAGACAGAGGTTTCCAGATGTTCTATCCAAGCTCTTTTGAAGAAGCACAAAGAAACGGGCAGGGCCAGACTGGCCTACCGGGATATTTCCTCGTAGGCCACCTCCCCTGTGATTGGTCTTGAGGCCTGCTATCCAATTATATGTATGGCCGCAGCGGCCAATGCAACTGCCGCTGCAAAACAGAGATCTGTACCAATTAAAGATCTCCTCTCACCGCACATGTGCCAGTTAATCGTGCATCGACTATGACGTCATGGTAGATACAGCAAGACCTCCCTGCAGATCGCTAGACTCAGAGACCGAGGACAGAGAGGTAAGGAAAGAAATATGTTTGTATGAGTATGAAGAGGGTGTGCTCAAGGAAAGGGTATGAAGATGATGGAGAAATAATGCTGCGTGGATATGAAGATGAGGGGAGGGTATGATAGGGGCATAAAGATGGAGGGGCATGATTGTGATGCAATATGGAATGATAATAGTGGGGGATGGAAAGTTTGGTGGTTGGGGATAATGAATGTGGTGGGGGAGGGGAACACTGTACCCATACATACATACTGTACGTACATAGACAAACCCTAACACCTTACACATATATGAACATACATGCTCTAAACATTTTAAGGAGAGCTACACATTTATGTGTGCTAATTATTATTTACTGCCAAAGTAATTTCGGTAATTTAGAGAACTTTGTTTTCAGTAACTTATTTAAATGAATTTGAAAACTATTAGTTTCATGTTTAAAATTTATTTTCACATTATTCAAACTATACTGGTGCTTTCTCAGTTGGTCCCATTACATGATGCCTTGGGCCATAGTTATATTAGGAATGTGTTCTCATATGTATCTTATTTATGAATAATGTGTTTTTTCAAATATACTTAAGGAATGCATGGGTTGTCCTTATAAAAAAAACCCCAACATATTGTATGTGCAGTGTGCCCAAAAATGACACCATGAAATATGAGGCTTGTATTTAATTACTTCTAGGCATGGATTCCCAGTCTGGCCCTGGAAACGGACAATGTTGAGGACCGTAGACGCAGTGGTTGGTCAAGGAAAGAGCAATAGATGAAAGACCCATCATGCTTAATTCCCTTTACAATTGGAAGATGTCCAGTAGTGCCATCAGCTCAGCACTGGCAGAACAGCGGGTCCCTGGTACACCCTTCTACTGCATGTATAAGTCTGGTCAGAAGCAGTCTTTGTGGAAGAATTGCAGACAAAACGCCATAACTCTGATGTGAAAACAAGGCCAAGCGACTCAACTGTTCACAAAAAATCAGGAACTGGAGTGCAGAGAAATGCTCTGGACTGATGAGTCAAAATTGTAAACATCTGGTTGTAGCAGAAGGCAGTTTGTTTGCTGAAGGGCTGAAGAGTGATACAAGAATGAGTGTTTGCAGGCAGCAGTAAAGCATGGTGGAGGTTCCTTGCATGTTTTAGGGTTGCATTTCTGCAAATGGTGATGAGGTCAGAATTAATGCTCTTCTCAATACTGACAATAACCCTAAACATACAACCAAAGTCTTGAATAAATATCTTAAGTGTAAATAAGAAAAAGGACTCCTGGAGGTGACAGTAAGGCCCTCACAGAGCACTGATCTCAACATCATCGAGTCTGGGGTCACATGAAGAGAGAGAATCAACTGAGGCTGAAAAACAGAAGAACTGGTTAATTCTAATTAATTCTGTTTGGAACAATCTACCTGCCAAATTCCTTAAAAAGGCAAGGCAGGTGTACCTTAAAAAGGCAAGGCAGGTGTACCTAGAAGAATCAATGCTGTTTTGAAGACAAAAGGTGGTCATACCAAATATGGATTTGATTCATTTTTTTCTGCTGTTCACTCACTTCACATTTTGTTAAATTATTAAAATAAACTATTAACATGTCTATTTTCATACCTTAAACTTTTCATACACTTACCTGCTACCTGCTCCCATGCTGCACATCCTCCCAATGTCCGGTCCACTGCAAGGTGCGACGATTTGCAATGGACTACACGGCGTAACCGGAAGTGACGTATCATGTGACTGCCATGTTTTTTTTGTACCTTCTATGGGCGCCACCCATGTTGGTGGTTCTTGTATGATATCACAGACACTTATTTGGCTCCAAATTTGATTATTTAAACCTCTGATTTCAACCCTATGGCAACCAATCCTGGAGCTTGTTTGCTATATTTGGTGTTTTCCTGGTAATGTTGACCTCAACTAGTGTTTGAGCTTGTTTGAGCTTGCTTGACCGCTACCAGACCTCTGCTGTATTTTGGATTTTGTTGCTGTTTGCACCCTTGGTACTTCTCTACAGATCTGGTTTGACCTTGGCTGATGACTAGACCCGGCCTCTGAGTTTGACCTCTGGCCTGACTCTGACCTCTGCTTTAGATTTCGCTGGTTGTTCTATCTCGCTAGTGGTTTTGGTGATGTGTTCCGGATGGGCACAGCCATTTCCTGGCAGCCATGGAGTACTCTGTTAAAGTACTCTATCTGTAAAATCTCCCATCTTGGCACTCACCCGATTCCGCATATAGGGTCCAGCAGAACTTGACCTAACAAACAGGACTGTACATTAGATTTTCATCTAATTTAAGATATTGAAACCTTATCTAACTACATTGCTGTAAACACTAAATTACTATAAATTGTATGAGAAAAATTCTATAGAATAGGATTCTGCTAAACAGACATAACATAAACATAGGAACATGAAAAATGAGTGCTGGCTCATGTCCGAGAAGCTTCCACGCCCTGGGCTCCTGGAGAGACCTGAAGGCCAGCCTCCTCCCTTCAGACTATGAGCTCTGGTCTTTTGAAGTTGTCTGTTTCTGGGGAGGAGGGCACAAGGGGTCCTTGTTACCTGCTTCCCATTTCTCTGAGTTTATGATTTTACCCTCAAGCATCTAGTGTCGGCTGATGTTTCTTGAGGGGAAGCCGGTAGTGTGGCCGATAATAAGTGAGAGGTACAGTGGTCAGGGTAGCAGAGGAAACTGTAAAGTGGATATACCCATTCTGGGTACTGAGATCTGTTACAATTAGCCATAACAATTGTTTTAATATTCTGATCCAGAAAAAGTGCTGGAGGCCCTAACAACTAGTGTATTAGGTGGGACATCCAGAAGGTACCTCTCCACCACAGACCCCTGGTTCACATTAGAATGTGTATTTGATGAAGCGATCACACTTTCCTTAATTGTCTAGTCCATCTCTGTGCTTTTTCTTTGCATTAAGTTGTAAAATACTAATCAAAATAATTGAATTTCTTTTTTGTGAATGTGTTATGTAGGCAGTTGGTGAACCTGATTAATCAGTATTGCCTTCTTTGTAAAATACAAACAATAGCACAGGCTTGAGACTTTGCACTCACTTCAAATCAAGGTCTATTAGGCCAGAATGAAAGATAGCTTTTATAGAAAATGTTATGATGTTTACTTTTAAGGTTTGGACAAAAAAAAACATTAATTCATGCATAAAAAAAATATTTTACATTCAGCTCTGTAAAATGTTTTTGGCTCATTCGAACCAATGCTTCTTTTTTCCTCCATTACTGAACAACACACTAAAGAATGTGCCAGCTGACTGGAATACATTGATGATATTCAGTCCACCACCAAGCTATACAAGTGAATAATAAAGGCTTAAAACACCAATTAACAACAAGATCTACTAATTAAGCTACAGCTGTGCATGGATGGGGAGGGAAAACGCAGTGTCCATACACCCAAAAAGGTAAAGAAACAAACCATACCCTGAATATCTGCTCCAAATAGCAGAAATGTTTTACCTACATTTGTAGCAATAGTAAATAAAGATATCATGGAAAGAACAAATGAGTATTAATTTCAATATGACTTCATAGGGAAAAAATAACATAAACAACACTAGAGCTATAATAATGTTAATAGTATCCACCTCACTAAACATAATATCATGAGTTACTGAAGTAAACACAAAAATGAAATAAATGCGTTATAAAAAATAAATAAAGATGGGAAAAGTAACAAAAAAACTAAAAGAATACACAAACAAATGTATTGAAAAATAATGGTACCTCAAAAACATACTGTATATTGACCCAAAATATAAGAAATGTATCATCCTATAAAACAAGATACATCACACTGTGAGTAAAGGCCCTGTGGAATATGTATAGACAAATTAAGAATCCAATATACTTCCCCACAAATGTCTGCAGACAAGGGAAGTGATACAATGTTCCATCATTTTAATTGACGTGTTGTGCGATCCACATACTGGACGCCACACCAAGACACATAATTAAATGACATTATCACTGGCACAATTAATATATTCTTTTTATCTGTTTTCCTCCTTCTCTAAGGGCTGCTCCTTAATACCACCATTGTTTATCAGTCTAGTCTTGGAATATCCACACATGATAGTGAGTCTGTTTACTTGAATTTCAAATTGAATATTTTCTATTTATAATTCCTGAGATCCACTTGATAGAATTGTCTTTCCTGTATGTCCTCATCCTGTAACAATTGTTACAATATGATAATTTTTTTGCAGACAGTGAAATTCATTTCCTTGGAATACATGTTAAATGACTTCAGGAAATTCAAGTCACCAGCCTTTGAGAGTCATCAAATATTTGGTTAAAAATATAATGGGTGTTGCAGATGAACTGTACATTTTGTGTTTTTGTGTCTGTCTGAAGCATAACATATGCATTTATATATTTCCTGTTACATTTATATATATATATATATAGTCTAATGCTGCTTTGTAAAAGTCAATATTAAAATGTAAACCAAATGTTGCCTCCCAGTTCTGTGGATGCAGCAGGATAACATCTCCCTTAATTCTCTGCTGACCTCAACAAGCTAAACAACAGTGAGTGGGCTGTCTGTTGACTACACATACTATAAATACCATAGGATACGTATAAATCCGGTGAAATATGTCTAATATAAATAAAACTTAAATGAAATATGCACAGCAGCTTATCATTAATATACAGATTTTATATGTGGCAAACCCGAGCAAAGATTTTATTAGCTAAATGGTGAAGCAGCGTTCAGTCAATAACTGGCGTATTTGACCGGCAAACCAGTTGCCTGTTGGATTCCCAGACCATCTGTATAGATGTTTTTTCAGAGGATAGGCGGCATACAGACAGCTAACTGGCTGACTCAATGTAACAATGCTCGCACAGAGCACTGTTACATTTCAACGAAATGCCGAGAGCGGATAGACTCCCCTATGTCTCAGACAAATGCTATGTAGTAGGAACATTTGAACTAACGCTTTCAGTACAGCTGAGTACTAAGCTTGCTGCCTTTTCAGTCTGTTCTCGTGTGTAGTTAAAGGGACAGCTTACTGTTGCTGACAACCCCATGCCTTTGCAAGGGAGATAGCGCCAAAACATGAAGGGTCCATGCAGGTATCAAATACGTTAAAAGTGCATATGATAGCTGGAGTGTCCCTTTAAAACTGTGATTACAGCCATCTCCCTTCTAGTCAAATGTCTAGCAGCAATTGGAGTCCATGTAGTCCACAATCCAGAAAGATAAATCACGTCCTCTAGAGACAATACAGTAAACCCCAAGAGTCGTTATTTTGAACAAATCATTTCTCAACCATATATATTAGATGTCATAGGAAACAAAGGAAATTCACGCAAATTCCTAAGGAAAAGTGTCACAACCTTATTAGGCACGGACGCACCAAATAAGCGTTATCAAAGAAACAGACGGATGCAGGAAGTACTGAGCACAGATGGGTGTGCTGTTTTTTAATCAGTTTGTTTAAAATGACTGCTCTTGGTTTCGTTAATGATTTCAAAGTAAAGGGTTGTTCAAATGCAATCTTCAACTGTATAATAGTGTTCAAAAAGACAAGACCGTCATCTATTAATATGTATCATTGACCTTTTTAAATGTGATTTAAATGTGCATTTAATAAAAGATATTGTGATATTGTGTAGATAAGGAGAGATGATTTCATAAAAATGTTATGTTTTCGATAAATATGGATATTTAGAAATATTTAGAATGGCTTAAGAAGACATTCAAGTGGTATTTTGCAGTGTGGTACTCCTAGATAAAACTTTTGGAGGACGCTGTATTGGGGTACAATGATGTAGTGAACTGTACAAGACTATATGGTGTGACTAAATCTCCAATATAGTCACTGGGAATAGTTGTTATGCATCCATTAGATGGATGCGGGCTGATTCCTTATTTTTGGTGCATGATAAGCTTTCTTTTATAACTCTTGAACATTCGAGTTTATGATGTACAATACTTTGATTTTGCGACGATAGTATTCCTTTAACAGCCAAAATAAAAAACGGATGCTGTCTCTTAAATAGTAATGTAGATTAATAGTTATTGATTCATAGTACAAAAAAAAGAAAATGAAAGAAGGAAATGGGTACGTGTTCAGTTCCCTTTGTGAGATACTCATTTGGATTTCATAACTGTGGTTGTTGAAGACTTTGTAAGAGGCTATGTTTTTGTGGAAGATAAATGCTTTGTGCTAAGCAGGTTCCCCTGAGTCGTTCTTAATGTGAATCTTTAGTACAGTTCCAAACACTCTCTGAGGTTACATCTCGTGGATTACCTGCAAAGGGCAAATATTTTGATATGTGCTTTTTTTTATGAAATTGCACTCCGCTCTCCTTAAAAAAGTAATATACTTTTGTTGGGAGTCTGGTAGAACCTGGCCCAAGCTTCAGTCTTGTGTCAAGATGGTGGCTAGCAGGGGGCTTGTGGTGTTTCAGGAAAGCTGGAAAAGAGAGATGAAAAAGAGAAAGGACATTTTTGAGGGAAGGAATTATGGCTGTAAGGGGCCAAATGCGGGGATCAGGAAGAAATGAATATGCATTTGGCCACATTGGTGCACTTGCTCCTCTAGAATTGTCCCCCATGAGGCTGAAGGACAAGTTGATATAAGAAAGGGAAGTGGGAAGTTGAACCCATTTATGACAAGGCTATTTCATACCCTAGTGACAAGAACATTTTTGTGATAACCCTAATTTCCCATTTTCATGTTTAGTGAACTGACACAAACACTCTCTCTCTCTCTCTCTCTCTCTCTCTCTCTCCGTTATTATCTATATATAATTATTAACAATATAATTTTTCTTTTAAAAAAATACATATTTTTGTGCTTACTAATTGCAGATAAAAAAAGAAAACTTAGGACATACTATGAAGTCCTAATGGTCATTTATTTTAGGGCAACTTAAGGTCATTAAAGACATTTAGATATTATGATATAAGGTTAAAATTATATAAGGGAGATAATTTGTTAAAATAAATTAGGAGATAAAAGTGAGGGGGTTCTTTGTTTTGCGCCCCTTTAGTTCAAATCCTGCTGACACCCATAACCAGTACAATTATAAGCCAATATGTAGGTGTTCTCTTGGCTCCTATATGAAATCACCTTGTTTATCCCATGTGCAAATGTTCTACAACACGAGTAAAATAATAAACTCAATTTGTATTAACTATACATTTTAATAGATATATTTCTGATACAATGACATTTTCACTTTATCAGTAATGATACGTCACACCAACTTTAGATAGCTTTTGAATGGCCTAAGATTCCACCACTTCCTGATCTACTAAGGATCTACTCTATGACATTTCTAACAACCTTAACCAGTACTGAGGGACTACATATGCATACATAAATATTGTAAAGGTCCAAATATGATCCAAATATGAAAATATATACATTACACACATATGCTTGAGTCTTAAAAGAAAAATAGTATCCAGTCTCTAATATACTATGTTCCTCTTTGGTAAAATCTAACAGAATACAAATTATTCTAATCCAGACGACAAATGGAATTATTTACCAGGCCCAGATTGTTTATTTGTACTAGACATCTATTCTCTTGGAGAAAAAAAAGCAATTGCACTCCTTGTTTACTGATTAATATGTCGCTAGCAGCTTGGAAACTAATATCAGTGGAAAATATCTGCAGGGCACAAAAATGGCTTCTGGGAATCTCTTTGAGGATTAATACAGCAAAAGTAGATGCAGTTTGTAAATTAGATACATTTTGAGTGTGCACATATTGCCAAATCTTGTAAAACTTCTGGAACGCACAGACGATCACAAAACTGGTCTAACCACTCTACCTTGGAAAGTGCTCATGAAATTTAAAGGAGTTTCTAAATAGTGTATGAGTTTCATTAAAAGACACAATGCAATGCCCCTGACAACCCCAGTAACCCCAGTAAAGAAGAATGCATATCAAGGTTCTTAATGAATATTTTAATATGCATTTTTTTTTAAATGGAAAAACATTTGCACTGATTGACACGTTGAAGCAGCCAATCAATGGCAGGAAAGCGGCTCCCATTGAATTCAGTGGAAGCCCTTTCTCCACATGCGCAGCGGGTTCTGAATGGACTTACACTTGCAGTAGCGGTAAGTATATCATGTGCATGAAGATGTATTCAGCCAAACCCATCTCCCACACGGAAAATAGTTGGGGGATGCGGAAAGGGGCGAATACCCCAAGAATAGGAAAAAGGATACGTGTTAATCTACATATGATGGCTGGATCGTCCCTTCAAAAATTTATACTTATCATTTGAAAAACCCTTACAGCACAAATTGTTCTTCAGATACCATTGTTTTGATCATATTATCTAATTTCACATAAATTAGATCGTTGATCACTTTCTAAGCTTGTTTAAGTCTCAGGACGTGTCAGGTCGTCATAGGTGGTTAAGTGACCGTTAAGTGACCGTTTTGCATGACGTGCCTGACCCGGCAATGGACGTTAAGGGGTTAATGTGTACACCATATTAAAAAAAAATATCTATTCTCGGGAACATTTAAGAGGACCACGCAGCTATCATATGCATTAAAGTGGATATAATGGCTGGAGTGTCCCTTTAATGTCCTTATTCTTCAGCATGAAACATCTTGTACATCTTGTACTGCATGCAAGAGATATTTTGTTGCATAGTCCATTTCTTATCTGTGCAAGTAAATATGTTGCAGCACAAATCACTTCAAAGACAAAGACAAAGTAAGGGTGCAGCATTGTGAGATTCATTGATGTATACATTTATTTTGAAGAGATTATGTCAATCTGAATCAAGATTATGTTTTGAAAAAAAACAAATTAGCAATAAATGTAAGGAGTGGCATGGTGGTCTACACACCAAACCCTAAATTGAACCTAAATAATTATGGTGTTTTCCATGGAATTATCCCCAATATTCTAGGTGTCCAAAACCGGGTGTGGCTAGGGGCAGAGTGAGTCGATGCATCCAACCTACCTTACCACTCTCAATGTACTGAAGGATAACTCCATAATATGACATCACATCCTACAGCACAACTTTATTATATCACAAGTTGACTATGTGGGAGCTTAGATTAAAGTAACAGTATAATTTCATATTTCCGTGGGCCGGTTAGGAAAGATCCCCCAAATAGCTGATGATACCCAGGCCACTGCTTGAAATCTCCAGGTCATGAGACACAGGAGCGGTGCTTGAGCATGCTGCACTCCCCGCATATGGCTATTTGCCCCTCCTGCCCACATAAAGGGGTTGGGGCTGGCCCCACCCACAACGCAGTTGGTCCCGCCATTGACATTGTCAGTCCAGTCCACTGATGATGTCAAACCTGCCTACTGACGTCCTCGTCCTACCCAAATAGAGGGGTAGCGGGTGCCTAGAAGTTCTCAGGCATAATAGTGTTATGATGTTTTACTTGCAATTCCATAGGACACCACCAGGGTGTCTAGCGTAACAAAATCTCATTCATTGACTCATCCCTTTCTATTTTATACTAAATGGCATAGTAAATGGGCATGTCATATTAGATATATATGCTTTATTTCTGGATCCTATGACTGCAAAACCCAATCCCCTCTACTAGAGCTTCCCTGCAGATCCATAGGTTTTAAATAATTACAATTTGCACATTGATAAACCCATAAATATTTTAAAAATCAACTAATTAGCCTAAAATGCAATTTTTATTTAGAAAAGAAAAGCTTTCGTCTCTTCCAGTTTTCACACCGCTGGATGGCACCCTATAACCTCAGTATATAGAGTGTTAGTACTAATCCATGTGTATTGTTCACCATTACAATTTACACACAACGATAAGCCAATGGCCGAGCATTTCAGGGCAGCGTTTAGGAACTGCATTTCCCACAGTGCACTGCAAAGCAACAGCATCCACATTGTGATGTCGCTGGATGAGGCGGCCAATCAGCGCCATCCGCAGCGTTCTGTCAGGGTTTTGTTACTGCGGCTTCGGCGCCATATTGTCTCCGAGAGCTAAGACCCTGCATTCTAGTCTCTGGCGACTTGCGGAGCAACGATGTTGTATCTTGAGGATTACCTGGAGAGTAAGTGAGCAGGCCGGCACGGTAACCGTGCAAAGAGCCGCTGGGAACACGGGGTGAAGGGGTCCGAGGTGCTACGGAAAATGGCACCGCCTAATAACCTCCCCTCTCTCTCCCTCCCTCCTGTTTCTCCACAGTGATCGAGCAGCTTCCCATGGATCTCCGCGACAGGTTCACGGAAATGCGGGAAATGGATTTGCAGGTGCAGAGTACGTGAGCTCCATTCTATCCTATTCTTTAATAAAAAAAAAAAAAATATATATATAAAACTAATGACGGCTGGCAAGACTTGTATTGACTGAGGCCTCTGGTCTCTCTACTACCACTACTCTGAGCAAAAGAAATGGGGTGACAGATACGGTAGCAGGGCGCAGATGCCATTTGTGTTATACCTGGCATTGCCATCAGGGGGCAGTGCGTTACCCACATCAACAATCGGCGGCTCAGTTCATTACTAGGATGGCATTAAAGTGATGGGAATCTTTATGAAACTTTCCCTTCCGTTTGTGTGTATTTTCCTCTAATTCATGTTGAGTTGAGATACCGCTCTTTTAATTATTCTAAAGTATTACACAGGCTTTAGAATTTCAATATGGAATTATATAGAAGTGAAGACATGTAAATTAGTAATAATTAAAGTTTATAGTTAAAAAAATCAAACATTCAAAGTGAGTCAGTATACGCGTTACTCTATAGGACAAGAGCAATGTTTGTCTTCCTTCAACCGTTATTCCCCTGTTTCATGTTTAGTGTGATCACACCGATTATTTTTGTGTGAAGAAAAAAAAACATATTTTACTTGGAATTATTGGGAATAGTTTCATTACTATGTGTTGCGGGTTATACACCCATCATAGCTTCGGTAGGTAATTGCTCTGTACTGATCTTTCATTTAATGTAGATGCCATGGACCAGTTGGAGCAAAGGGTGGGGGAGTTCTTTGTGAATGCGAAGAAAAATAAACCGGAATGGAGGGAGGAACAAATGTCCTCAATAAAAAAAGTAAGTCATTTTTCCTCTGCGCATTTAATTCCAGTAATAGAATTAGGTTTACACAATGCTCCATGCAAACATTTGAATATTCAATATCTTTCTTGTCTACCAAAGGCACAAAAGCACTTGCTCAGCACGTGTACTTAAACTATATTGAAATGCTTCCCCTTCTAGGGTGGCGGGGGGTCGCGTTTTGCATAGGGTCTTTTTCCAGGAATATACCTAATATGGGTTACACCAATAAAGGGCTGCTCTGATTCTCAACAGGCGTGCAAATTATCAGTGGAATGTCTTGATTATATTTTATTTACAGTAACCAAAACGATATTTCATTGAAATCTAAATGTTTCATAGTCATCCAAAAATTGTTAAAACACAGATACTGAGTGACACCTTGTAATTTTCTTTGTGACTTTAAGGATGCAGTTTGGAAGCAATATAGAAATGTGTGAAAACCATTAAGCTTATTTGTTTCCTAACAAAATGCAACCAATTCATTATTGTAGGATTACTTTAAAGCTTTGGAAGATGCGGATGAAAAAGTTCAGCTAGCAAATCAAATTTACGATTTGGTAAGTTATTTTGGTGCAGGGTATAAATCATTATTCAAGTCTAGTCCCAAATAGCATAATTCCTGTGGAAATGGTGACATGTAGCCATTTACATGACTCTGGTTCTTAGTGGATAGATCCCAATTCTTCCACTGCATTGTAATTGGATTCTGCTAGTGGCATTATTATCAAGATTTGTTACAATAGAAACCGAGGTGTGTTTGCAGTTACACTATATGACTTTTGCCTTCTGTCATCTTTTCAATTTGAGTCTTTAAGGCCACTTCTTAGTTTCAAAGAAAATCTGCCAATTATTTTTCTGTAGGTTGATCGCCACCTGAGGAAACTGGACCAAGAATTGGCAAAGTTTAAGATGGAACTGGAGGCAGACAATGCTGGGATTACAGAAATATTGGAGAGACGTAAGCGCACTATTGTGTTTTAATAAACCAGGTGTTTGTGTGTGTGTGTGTGTGTATATATGTATATATATATATAATATATATATATATATATATGAATGATGTGTGATCGTAAAGGGCAACTCCTTTTATGCCTCCCCAGCCAAAGCTATTTCTCCACTCTATTGTACTTTGAAATTAACTGTAAATGTAATATGTGCTTATTTTGGTCCTTCAGTTCTACCTGTAAACCTTTAAGGTAAAATACAGTGAAAGCATTATTCCACTACAGCAATTTTCATTTTTCTTGCAGGGTCATTGGAATTAGATACACCGTCTCAACCTGTCAATAACCACCATGCACATTCTCATTCTTCAGGAGAAAGTAAGTGTAACTGGTTTTACTACCCGTCATTATTTTTATTGGTTTCCATGCTTGCAGTATAAAACGAACAACATCTTAATGTTTTTGTAGAAAGGAAGCACAACCCATCATCTCATCATTCTACCACAGACCATACAGCAGAAAAGAAATTCAAATCTGAAGCCTTATTGTCAACCCTTACATCAGATGCCACTAAGGAAAATGCTTCTGGTATATTTAATGTTGTGGTGTAGTTTCATGTGCGATTTTAGAATCGCTAGTGACTAATCATAGTCACTTGCTGGTTAGTATTTCAACTGCTATTTACTTCCTTTTTCCCAACATAGGTTCTATAGTTTTCAACCCTTTTTTATATGAATTTTCTTTTTATAGGATGTAGAAATAATTTGTCTTCATCATCCACCAACAATGTCTACAGCGTGAATGCCACTCAGCCGCTGACGACATATAATTTGAGTACACTCTCATCTGGCGCTGGAGCCGGGGCAGGTGCTATCACAATGGCTGCAGCACAAGCAGTGCAAGCAACAGCACAGGTAAGATTTCACCATTTTTGTGTTCTATATATAATGCCATTTTAATGCTTAAATGTCAAAACAGGTACTAGAAGTCGGTGGGCTAACTTTTATGTACATTGTAGTGACTGGTTATTCTGATATATATCGTTTTACTAAAATTTTGTATAGATGAAAGAAGGGAGAAGGACATCAAGCCTGAAAGCAAGCTATGAAGCATTTAAAAACAATGATTTTCAACTTGGGAGAGATTTCTTGCCTAGAGATTCATCCACCTACTCATCTTCAGCCTTGGCTTCTACATTAACTCAGACCTTAACATCATCAGCGACCACAGACTCAAGAAGTGGCCGAAAAAGCAAGTAAGTTAAAGCTGCGTGTGATTTTAATTATTTAGCCGTGTTTATTTAAAAGTGCACTGAAAGTTATTTAATATCTAAAAAAAAAAATCTATACTTTTGTCCCATTGATCTGATACAGCAAAGATTAGATAGCTCCTTTCTTTTTGTCTGTGAATGTATCATGGTCGAATCTATCGTATATTAATCTTCTGCTGGGTACATTCTGTTGTGGTAGGCTTGATCTTTATACACTTTGGTTTTCCTTCATGCTGTTTCAAAGTAAATCAAGCTAATTGTTCTGTTTAGGAGTAGATTGCATCTTATTTCGCTTCTAGTTTTGTGCTATTTTATTAGTTTGTTTATTACCCCCCCTTCATTTCTAGACATCGGTCACCTAGATGATTTTTGTCTCCTTTCGAAATGTTTATATTGCCGTAAGGCCTGAAGGTGATTTTGGTAAATAAGTACCCAAATATAAAGGCGTGGGTATAGATTAATATACATTTTGATACATTTATTAAGTTTATTCAAGACAGAGAGCTAAAGTAAATTACATGCATTTTTAGGAACAACAACAAATCTGCAAGCCAGCAATCTTCCTCATCGTCTTCGTCGTCGTCTTTATCGTCCTGCTCGTCGTCATCTGCTTTAGCGCATGAACTGTCTCATCAGCAAACTGCAGGTGTTCCAGAGTCGGATTCTAATAGTCAAGTGGATTGGACTTATGATCCAAATGAACCTCGCTATTGCATTTGCAATCAGGTCAGTATTTAAAGGGTTTTTTCTTCTGCCCCCAAGTATGTGTCCTTGGCAGTGCTGATCTTGATTAATAAACAGTGCTCCCAGGATTGACTGGAATAGGAATATAGTACTCTTAATGCGATTGGAAATACAGATGTTTAACTATATTTTGTAAGACCCATCTATAAAGCAGAACAGTTTTATAGTAATCGCATTTAGTAAAAGATTAGGTTCATATTTGGCTCTTTACAGCAGTTGTAGTAGGGTTTTGTGGAAAGAAAGCCCACAGAATTTGTACAGTATTGTGTGTTTGTGTGTCTCAGGCCAAAAAATGTCTTTGTTCTTTTATATCCCTTCCAGCTTTTTTCCCCCCATGCTGGATGCTTTAACTTCTGTTTCATCTATGACTTATTGTGTAATAAGCTATTGTCAAAGCAGTTTGACGTTACAATTGAGAGATTAACATTGTTTTCAATGAACATTTGTGACACATACCATGATTTACTGTATGTACATTTCTTTCACTTTAGGTATCGTATGGAGAAATGGTAGGATGTGATAACCAAGATGTAAGTACATAAGTTTAGTGAATAAAACAATTTTTATATATGTATGCATTCATTGACTGCATTATAAAATGAAGGCGCTAAGTTATTTATTGTACATGTCCAGAAACGGTATTCCCTTTGCATTGCTGGACATAAATGTGCTATGTTATAATATCATAATGTCATTGCATTTTTGCCCAGAGCCTTTGAATGTTTGCTAGTCAAAGGGTATGGCGTACAAGTGCTGCATTCTGGAAGCTGTGTAGTCAGCCAAGGCTTTGCTGCTATGATCCTTGTTCTATTCCAGCTATAACATAATATTAGGGGTCACTTTCACAACCAATTGTGTTGCTTGTCCTGTTATTACTTTGTTTTTAATGCCTTCATTTATGTTCCCCTCTGCAGTGTCCTATTGAATGGTTCCATTATGGATGTGTTGGATTGTCAGAAGCACCAAAAGGCAAATGGTATTGCCCACAATGCACCGCTGCCATGAAAAGAAGAGGCAGTAGACATAAATAGACTTTCTGTCTCCTTCGAAATGTGATCTTTTTACAAACTTGAACTCAATATTTTGCCATGGAGGAAAGGCTTGCTAACACCTATCCAACTTCCATTCTGCTAGTTGCATTGTATATTGCAACACTTGTCCAGTTCGATCGCAGTATTTGTACATATTCACTGTTTTTGCATAAATTGACTATATTGACCATTAAGGCTTTTTTTTTTTCTTCATTTTAATTGTACATTGTGTGTTAAGAGACCATAATGTTCCAGATATTCCAGGCTAGTATGTAAGACTGTAAATAAAATAAAAACATACTGCAAATGTATACATTGCAGTAACTTGTAAGTTTAAGTCTATATGAACGGTTTCCTTATGAAACAAGAAATTCAGCTGGCTGAAGAAAACAAGCCATGTACTTAGGCTGTTGGGCTGGTGTCCATTGCTTATACAGATACATGATTTAGTCTTCTGCTATCTAAGGAATAAAATGTACATATTTAGCATTTGTATGTTACTACACAAAAGTATGGTGTAGTATGTTATTGATGTAATCAATTTTATACCAGATGTGTATTTTTTGTGCAGGTAGTTACATAGTAGTTATACTTAAAAAAAAATAAACTCCATGCTCCAATGAATATAGAAATACTGTCCTTGCTACAAAACATCAGAATTAGGCGTAGTTATTAAGTAGTGTGTTCCTCGTAAGACAGTAGTGCTTCTGAGAAAAGTCCCATGGTTCTGGCCATTTGTCTGCAGGCCAGGATGGCTGTGTTGTAGCCGGTCACATGGGTGACATTTTATAGTCAAATTGCCATTGTATATGACTGTTAATGATGTCCTGCTTATCCAGAGAAGTCAAACTTCCCGTATAGAATATTCATAGTCAGACTGCAACCCCACCAACATTCTAATTTACGACAAGGCAGTATTTAGCATCTTTAACTAGTAGGGGGCAGCGCTAATCCAGTCCTTGAGCGCATGAAACAGACCAGAAATTCCCTGTATCCATGCCTAAAAACAAATAGTGAAGTGAGATGGCATTCCACTAACCGCGGCAGAAACACCAAACATTGTGGCCTATTTGCAGCCCTCAAGGCCTTGCATTGCGTATCGCTGGCCTAGTGGCTTAGGGTAAAAACAGCACAGCGCTGCACAACGGGACAGAACATAACGCGTAGGACATGGTCTAACTGTTTGGACTGGAGCCAAAGGTAATAAGGACCCTCCTCGGACCAGCTTACAGTCTTCTATATACCAGTACACCTCTGTCAAAAAACATTTCGTTATTTGAATTCTAGAATTTTCAAGCATTCTTTATTTTAAAAGCTAGTGCTTTTAGAGAACACGCAACATAGCTTTTAATCACATTTCATGTAATACTATTTCCAAAGGTGGGAGAAAACCAAGCAGGTTCCACTGATGTTATGGTGAGGCCCTGTTTCTCAGAGCACTTGTAGTGTGAAGAGTATCAAAAGGAAGTATGCGCTAAGCCGTTATGAGACCTATGGTTGATATATAAATATATATATTTATATATAAACTCTGTGTGTCTCAGAACATTACACAGAAGCAGAATATTGTTACCCTAGGATGATATTGTGTCAACATGACCATTTGCCTTTATTTTTCCCTTTAGTGTGCATTTGGCTGTGTGGCTTACCTCGTCGCTGCACTGTTAAATGGCGATTTCCAGCAGCTAAATACTAGCATAGATTAAAATGAATAAGCAAAGCTTTTCCCTAGACAGGAATATAAATGCATTTTTAATCAAAAACAACCCAGCTAGGGACAAGCATGTCTGGCTTTATAATATGTGCAATATAATACCTTTATAATAACCACATAGAGAGGTTTTCCTGGTATTTTTGAGGGCTTTTACATACATTTTATAATTAATCTTTTTTTTTTTCTTAAAGGAATAGCACAGTATCCAAAAATGCGTGTGTACTTTTAATGCAATTCCGGTTAGACTGCGTGAAGAGCGGTGTGATTTACTACATGCAAATTGGGGCACACATTATTTAGTTAAATATGAGACTTTAGTCTGTTTTTCAAGTGGTTTCTCTGGCAGGTGAGGTCCTTGGTGATGGTTACATTAGATGCAGGTTCTTTGGGATGGGATGCCCATACGTAAAGAAATAAGGTCTATGGAAATCAGAGGAATTTAGTCTGCTGAAAATGTCTGTAGTTGATGATGGTGTGATGAGCTTGAGATTGGAGAAGCAGACCCCAGGGCATTTATCTCCATAGGCAGGGGAGTACAAGAATCAGGCGGATATTTTTATTAAAAAAACCTTGCTCTTAGCTGTTCGCCTTTCAGGATATTTTTTTGTTTTTCCTCAGAGGGTCCCTGAATTATGCTGCAGATTTCCAGAATTGTCATGTGTTACTGTAGGAACGGGGCCTACGTCTAGACATTATATCCACTCTTCAAGAAGTGGGGAACACCCAGTTGCTGATGTTTTTTCTTTACTTTCTCCAAGAGGTGGTCCCTAAGCCTTAGATGCCCTAATCCAGACCTTAGAACTGATCACCTCTCTGGCCCAGAAAGATGACATGAAACCATCCATCAGTCTTGCCTTCCCTCTGCATTAAGGCCTGAGATTGCATTCACACAAAAGCTCTGTTTCTGACAGCATGAAGGATAAGAAGCCATTACCGTTTGACATGGTGCTTTTTTCCTGGTGCTGCAGAGACATTTCACTAAAGGGAGTGTTGGCAAGAGAGTTGCGATATCAACTCCCTCCCTTAAAAGTCCTCCAACAAGAATAAACGACCGGACCCCACATAATCCATAGTTTAAGTACTAGGAAGACTTTGGAGAAATCCCATTGCTTTCACTATACACAATACAACACTATGCATTCAGATTTGTACAAATTTTAATTTTGTTAATTTGTATGAATCTCGGAAAACGAGAAAGGGCCCCAGCGAAACAAACACAAACGAAGCTAAAAGTCCAGAATTTTCCTTTCAATTTTGTTTTCTGGACTCACCCTCACATGCGCCGCAAGGACTACCACTACCCTGATTGGAGGAATGAGGAGAGGTTGTCCTAGTGGTAAGTACCGAGGCTCAGCCCTGATGCAGAAGTGCTCCAAGAGGCCAGAATAATGCATATGATTTGCATAAGAAGGGTTTTGCACACCATTGCATCTTGGAAGGAGACTCTAGATTCTCATAGTGGGGAGATCCTCTCTTAACTTTCTGAAACTTCTGGCAGTTTGAAAGGCTCTGTTAGCCCGGGAAGATATAATTCATGGCAACTTTGAAGTTCTATACTGATACAGTGAGTGCTTTCCTGAATATAGGGTTAGCTCTATAGCTGGGGGTTAAGCATTTCATGAAAGCAGTTTGTAGGCCTAGAAAGGAAATGTTCTCAACTAATGTTGTCACCGTTCAAACCATTAGGAGAGATCTCCCTTAAATTGTACACTCTAAAGACTTTATTAGTAGCCTTATATCAGCTAGAAGAGCTACGTACCGTCTTTATGAAAAAGGCCTACCTTAAGTTTTAAGAAGATAGAGTTGTCCTGCATCTGCCACAGTATTTTTTTTTCTCCTTTCCTTTTGAGCCAGCATATTGTCTTGCCATTTTTTGTCTTAAACCAAGGAACAAAATTGGCAATTACATTCTTTAGACTTGCCACCAGATATACTTGGATAGCACATCACCATGGAGAAGATTATCTGTTTGTCTCATTCACTGGCTCCAGGAATGGACAGAAGGTCTCTGGGCTACTATTTTCTTGTTGGATCGAGCTGGCTATTATGGAAGCTGCTGGTAAAGAACTTGCTCCGGGATGAAAGCCTCACTTTATTTGGGCTGTCTCAACATCTCGAGCAGAGACAACAGATGTCTCTATGGACCAGGTCTGTAGAGTGGCAGTATGGAAGAATGAGCATACCCTTAGCCTTGTTAAAAAACAAAACAAAAAAAAACAGTAAGAATTTACAGTTTCTACCATTGGGTTAGAGGTATATGATGTATAAACTCTACTTCATTCCTCTGTGTAAGTAGCACAATGTCCTTTTCTTAATGCCTGGATCTTTTCAAAAATTGGTTTTATATTGTGTGCATCATGTAGGAGGGTTAATAGATTTCTATCAAAATTGGTACCTTTAACTCTAGCAGGTTTTTGTGGTTTTCTCATTTTCCCCACCATACTTTAAAACATGTTAGAAGAAATCCTGAAGATAATTTTGGTCCATTTATATTAGTCCTTATTGGCCACATAATATAATTATAATATAATCTAAGACACTTGGCAAAGATTCTGTGATGTTTAAAAATTTGTAATCTGTGAATACTCCAAACTGTTCCCTTTTTTGCATGTTTAAAGAAATAGAATAGTAATTACCGATAAATACACAATATAAAGCAATAATTCCGCCCATACCTAGCGAATACCAGTCAAAAAACACCTATCTAAGGCATAGATATTGGGGATTCCATCACACCATATGGCCATATATTGAATCCTTGTTTTATGCATTATTATTCTTTTTTATTTGCTATGCTAATTTGCAGATTCAGACCAAACCTTAGTGTTAAGCCTCCACAGAAGGCTTTACATTACATGGCAGTCTCAGTGGGTTAAAATTCAGTGCAATCTCATTGATTCAGCTCCTTGGTAAACAATATAGGACTCGCCAGACCTGGGGTACTTTGATGTAGTAGCAGGCTAAGCAATACAGTATATGGCCATGTAGTGTGACGTAGTCCCCAATATTTATACCTTAGATAGCTTTTCGGATGGTATTCGCTGGTTATGTGCTTTGTATTGGTATTGATGTCGGGGCCCATAAAAAGTGTATATAATGAGTGTATATAATGCTGAACTTCCCACCTGGTACTTAAGTACTATTAATATTGTTGTACTGTGGAGTCTTTATATACTATACATTGATTTGTTTTTCTTCTGTATGAATACATGATAAGCAGCTTCGGATGTTTTGTTAAAATGTTTACATTTTTACATGGAGTTTGCAAGGTAGTTAAACTGAGGTCACTTTCCAGATATCAGGGACAGATATGTTTTGTCAGTGTGCCAGCCAGCCTATCTAGATGAACAATAGATCAGCTGACAACACTTATTTTTCTTAATTATTTTTTTTTCATAATTGGTGAACTGGAGGCATCCAATCATAAAGTCTGCACAAGACATCTGGCACGGTTAGAGTTAATGGCAGTTCCAGTGGATTTCCTTGGTATATATATATATATATATATATATATATATATATACATATATATTTTTTTTTTAAATCACTTTATTGAGGCTCCATAGAGAACGGGAGGCATCCATCCATTTATTATGGAAGTTTTGTGCTGGGACAGTTAATGGTGGTTCGCGAGGACTGCCTCGGGTGGGAGGCAGTCCCATTCACCAGGAACCACCAGTCCAGTCTACCACTGAACTACTTTTCTTCTCTCTTTTTTTTAACTAATAGTTTGTTTATGAATTCACCCAAATGTGTCTTCCTAATACAGATACATTATCATGTTTAATGATAAATCCCAGTGTATTGGTTTATTTTATGTATATATAAAACGTAATATTTTGGAGATTGCATGTATATACAGTCTCTCCATAGTGCGTCACTAAAAGGAAGAATGCTTTTTTTAGAGCTCATATTTTTGTAGTTAACTGTGTTTAGTATATTTTGGAATAAACCTAATGCAGCCAGTATGATGTAATTTCCTAAAATCTCCAGCTGGCTATGAAAACATAAAGTATGCACTAAAACCAAATATTCTTCTATTTCTGTCTCTCTACCAAGCTTACATTAGTCAATTGAATTGGAGATCTGCTATTCAACTTTCTTCAAGAACATAATGTTGTTTCCAGATGTATTTACAGTGGTTTACTTTTTCTGCAAAAAACTGGGAAAACTCCTAAAAAATTACCGTATATCTTTTGTCAGAAATTATGTTTTCTGTAAATGCTCTTAAATGAATGTTAATTTTTTTTATAGGTAAAAATAATTATAATTGTATGGTTGAGCACATAATAGAGACATAGCCCTAGGGATTTACGTATAAATACACTACATGCAATGTGTGCTAGATCTCAGGTTACCCGAGGTAAATAGTACCTCACTTTTACAGAGTATATATCTCCAGTTATATAGTTATACTGATTGACAAGCAAACAAAGTACAAGCACGGGGATAACATAAGCCTCCGTACTTCTGGGGTCCCCCTGTCCACGGTAAGCCCCATGCCAGCACAGGCCCACCCAACCCTTTTCCTACCACAGGCTATACATACCTCCGTGTCGGAGGGCCAAGCTCCCTCAGTCTGTGATATCATGTCATTTCCCAGCGCTCAGGTGTAGCCAGTGTGAGGGCCGCGACGTACACAAAACAAAGCAAGAGTTAAGCGCATGCCCAGTGAATACCATTAAAAAAGAAACCTATATAGGGCATAAATATTTCATCACACTATGTGGCCGTATATCGCTTAGCCCACCACTACATCAAAGTACCCCAAGTCTGGCGAGTCCTATCTAATATTTCATGGCTGTATTGCTTGCCATGGAGCTGAATACACGGTACTGCTTTACATTTTAACTCGAAGAGATCCTCATAGAATTTAAAGCCCTCTCTGGACACCGTCAATGAGGCCCTTGTGTGGCAAAAGGGTCTGCTCAACCCTAGCGTTTGGTCAGAACCTGTAAACACACACAGCAAATAAAAAGAATAATAATAATGCATAAACGAGGGATGAATATATGTCCGTATAGTGTTATGGAATTCTCAATATTTCTGCTAGGTGTTTTTTGAATGAAATTTGTTGGATATGCGCTAAATTCTTGCTTTGTTTATTTTTTGTACTTTGGTTATTATTCTAGCAGAAACCTGGGAATCTGAATTTTTGGGCCTTTTATGCTTCTTAGGTTGTGCATAAGTCTATCTTTGTATAATGTGTGTCTAAGTGTAACTGTGTGTGTGTTACTGTGTATGTATGTTAGTATGTTGCTGTGTGTATGGCCTGTCTTGGAAAGGCGATGCTGGAGAGCTGGGAAGATTAAAGAAACGCCATCTTGTTGATACAGAGGGAACCAGGAAGCAATGACACTCATTGAAAATGGCAGGTAACCATCACCTAACACTTACTACACACACAGCCAAAAAGAAACCTGTGGAAGTTCCTCTTTAATAACAGTAGAGAGTACTATATAGGTTTTAGAGTACTACGGTTTATAGAACATTTTAAACATCTGTCATTAAAGTAAAAAAAGTCTAATACTTTTAATCTTTGTGATTTTCTAGTTCTTGGTCATATAGCATACTATTATTTCTAATGTTGTATCTTATTTACCAGCTTTGCTGGATGAAGCGCATGCGTTAATAAAACAAGTGTGTTTTATGTCACAGAACACAGGGCCAGAGGATTTAATTAACTAATATAAAAGCAGTCCACCCACACATAAAACCTTTGGCTAATCGCCCTAACAACTTGTACAATAACAGCTCAAATCACAGTATATAGCGCTGATACAGGAAATAAACGATAGCACTGGACCCGAAACCCACAGCAGCAATGTACTCACAGGTGTGACTAGAGTTTTTTAGGCAAAATATTGGATAAAGGGTATTTACTGTGTATAAATCTGTGTGTATATATATATATATATAATATATATATACTATATATATATATATATATATATATATATACACACACACAACGTAGGTCTAATGCAGTCCCTTGGCACACAATGGGTTAATAGTAATGGGATTACATACGTAGAGGTTTTTTAGAGTTGTTTTTGCTTACTTTGGGTACAAAGTATGGCTGTGGGACTTACATTTTATTACTAGTACAAAAATAAATGATTGGAGGTTCTTTGTTGTGAGACATTGGCCTCTCAGTTCTAGACACTTGGGCCCACCAATTGAGTACATTTCCACAAAGTAATCCAACTCCTAATTATTACATTTATTTATTTATAGAGCGCCAACAGATTGTTACACTATTCATTTTACTAACGGATCATCAGAAATCATGCAATCCAAACATGTATGTACATAACACACATATACCCTGGTTAAAAGAGCCATCTGGTCACATTATGTCCTATTACTGCTGCTACATGTAGACGGGTATCCATGAGGACTGTGTAGATTACCTTGCTAAAAGTGTGGCCCTGTAGGAGCCACTTTCTTAAAAGAAACTCCAGCAGCTAAGGACCTGTCAGTTTATATGTAGCACATTTGGAGGAATATAAACGCCATATGACGTTGAAACTTGTTTTGAAATCAGCATGTGCTCATTTTCCCTGTGCAGACATCTGCTTTTCATTCATCACCAGAGCCACAAGTAGCTTAATTGTAGCTTGAACGTTTGCAACTAGTTAGCAACTGCTTTCTTCACTGGCTGATGGAATGAAAAAGTGCATTATTATAGTTCCTGTCCAAGCACAACCCCACCCAAAAAGAAAGCAAATCTCTCTTTCCCAGTGTCTGTGGTCCAAGTGATTTCAGATGGTGTGTCTATGTGTTATATGTGTTACTGTGGAGGCAGGCAGTGCTGTGCAGAGTGCACACATCACCAGTCCATCAGGGGAGTGAGAGGGAAAAAGGGAGAGGACTTTGGAAGTAAACTCAAACTTTTCACTTGAACTGCAGAAGCAAAGTAAACTTCTGGCTCCCCTGCCTGTGGATATACTGCAGCTACTGAAAGGCATGGATGATTTCAAGCAGATCTTTGTGGGCTGATGAAGGATTTCAGTGGACGGGATGGGTATTCTGTGCAGAATACAGAAATAAATCGCTTAAAAGAACCTGGAGCCCCCCACGGACCACTGCAGAAGTGCGACAACTTTTTTTTAGCATGCACCCCTTCGTTTTAAGGAATTTCAGGTTCCGGGCATGAATATGAGGATCTTTTGGTTGTTTTTATCACATGTAAACATCTGGAGTCTGCTGGAAGTCCATCGATGGAAGTTCTTGCAAGTTTGCAGGTTCATCTGATCATCATCTTGCTGCCTGATAAAGGTAGATAAGTGGACATGGGTTGGAGGCGTCGCTATTGCCCCAGTCCGACCTGTGTGGTCATGGTGGTGGTAGTGTGTGCTTTCTATCAGTGCTTGAGTCTCTTTTGGAGAAGGACACCTTGGACCATTGAGGTGTATGGAGCTGGAGCAGACAGCGTACTGATGGATGTGAGTGTGAACTCAAAGACCAAGGACTGCCTCTCTGCATGGACTAGTTTATATATGAGGATGAAGGAGGTAAGCAGTGGGTTCACCACCAACATGATGAACTTTTGTTACCATGTCCACATCACTGCCCAGAAAGACCTGTATCTGGATAGGTAGTAAGTAGAAGCACTAGATGATCTGCAAGATCATGGTGTCTACATACACACATATACTAATACAGATTTACTGTGTGTGTGGGTGGCCCAATATGTATTCAGAAGTATGTTGTGATAAATACTGATTCCAAAACAAACACCAAAAGAGTGACATATATCCTTTGTTAATACTAATTATATTACATCTAAACATATGTAACGTTCCTTAATAATTGTAAAGAGTCAGATGATAAAGTTTTTTTAAATGCACGGTTAAGGTTATTCCTGGACAAATTATAGATGGTAAAATCCTTTGAGGGGGATCTTTCTTACCTTTTGCTTCTGTAAATCCAATTTGTTATGTGATGCACTTTTCTATAAGTCGGTTATTTAGACATGTATCTAAATGAACATCTGTACAATAACATTGGTATATGTCTTATTTACCCTCTGTGTAATAATTAACTGTGTATGCTGAATAGATCCACCTTTAAAATGTCAATACATATATGGATCTATATTTATAAACCACATAACCCATGGTATCCCAGATATTAAGTATTCACAGTCTTCCACCTCTACACTATGTTTTTAATGGTTTTGCCCATTCAGCTGTCTCCATTTTAAATAGTGGCCCCCACTCACAGTTTTGCTTTAATTTTTTACTCCATTGGGAGACAATAAAAATAAGTTTATTAATCAGCTTAGAGGCATTCCACTTTGTCAGATGCACTCTATATATTTATTTTGCATACATTATACTATTTCAACTCTATGACTGAGTAAAATGTATTTTAGAGCTTGTATTTTATATTTTACTATGTAACCTGACTATCCATAAATACAACCTGATTACACTTGAGTTCGAGAAAGGTTTGCTAAAGTTACATTTTAAAAAAAAGACATTGTTTCCGCTCATTTGTCTTTTTTCTTCTATGCAGTTTAGTGGGAAACCCCAGCAAGAAAAATAGCATTTGCAGATGCAACAATAGCTCCTTTTTAGCAGATGGCATCTTTTGGAAATCTAGCTAAAAACAGAATACAATCATTTTTTATAGTAAAGTATCTTGGCATGTGTTGTATAAACAGAGCCCTAGACAAAACTGTTTCTTTTAACCAAAACTACACTCACATCAATATATTTTATAAAATAATGAAACTATGTGTAATGTATATATATATATATATCTACAGGGTTGTTCTTTAGAAAAGACAGTCCCTCTTTGAGTCCCAAATCCCTTCATCATTCCTGTCCTTTTTGTTCATACACCACAACAGATGTCCCCACAGGTTTGTAATTAAACTAGAGGATACCCTTATAATAGTGAGGCAGAATGTATCTTGATCTATACTTAGGGGTGTACCGTGTAATTACAGATTATTGAGTCTTGTCTAAGTATCTCTCCTTTTTTTCTCCATGCTCTATGGAGATCTTGCTGTCCCTGATAAACTGAGCTAGTTCCTCACAAAAAGTCACATAAGATGTATGAAGGCCACAAGCTCCTCTTAATGGGTTCAGTTTGCCTAAGACTTTTCTGTGAATGAAAGAATGTAAAACAAACAGAAAATAGCAATAACAAAATGCACCCATGTCACCAACTTCCAGCATGTTTCTTCCATTCTTAACAAAAACTATACTATTACTCTTTCAAACTCCAAGTCATGCAGGGAGTCACCTGTTCCTTGTGTGTGTTCTGGCCTAGTGCAGCATGTCTTGTGGGCAGCAGCTCTTCTGCCACCTAACTAGGAGTGACCAGGCTTCTTTACTGCTTAATGGGCCAGTTACTCTGATCAACTCAATCGGCCCATTTATGGTGGATTTCGTCTATCCGGCATTGTTCCTATGCACCAAAGTAGAGTGCAGAGATAGGGCATCTTATGTCTGCTCTTAGCAGTAAGGACGTCAGCTGCAGAATGGAAGGCTAGGGGTGCTGTCCTGGGGGGTCATACCTAGGGTAGTACCTAAGATACATATGTTACTGCTTGCAGTATATTAGATATCAGGGGTATGAACAAACTCCTTTGCTGTTGCCAACAACTTCCACAAAACTTGACTTACATAGACTGTCCAAAAGCTCTCAGTTGATGCCAATGTTTACACAATGAAGTATTAAAAAAGTATAAGGTCATAAAGAACATTAGTAGAAGAGAAAATGGATGGGGGGGCACATAGAGGATGAACATAAAATGTTTAAACAATAGTCAGATATCAGTGCAGCAGCATTAATTACACATGAAAAGGACAGCAAGATCACAAGCAACTGTGTTTGACATTCAACGGCATTTTCTTAAACAGCAGAATCAAACTTTTGTGCAGGAAAAAAATATTTCTGTGTTTTAGCTCACAGAACATTCAATGATTAATGTTACCAGAATGCTAAATATATACATTGAATTTTTAACACACTGTTAATACTGAAGCATATTTCACAAGTGGACAAATTGCACTGAATGACACATATATGAGTGGAATTTGTGTACTTAGGACATCAATATCTATCTATCTATCTATCTATCTATCTATATTAAAGTTTCATTATAAATACAAAATCTGAGCCAGGAATCATTAAGGTCTTAGCTGAATGCAGCTCGTTAATCCGTTTAATGCAGCAGGTAAAGTTGCTTTCTATAAAAGGGGTCAAGCTGATGGTGGCAATATTTTACTTGCATGTGAATCTAATGCAATACTATTGGGATAAGGAATGAGCCAGTCTGGCCCAAAGCTTCACATCCTCCCGACCTCCACTGCTGTTTCTGAGACTGTTGTGTGAGCAATGCGTGCAAATATATAGGACTTACAAGTCTGAAGCAAAATGCTCTATTCGGCATATGTGCGACTGTTGCCCAATGTATGGAATTTAATCATAATAGTCCTCCATAAAGTGCTATCTCTGCTTAAATCCTCCATGGAAATGAAAGAACTTCAAGAAGTAACTTGAACAGTAAAATAGCACAACCTGCTTATTCCCTCTGAAACCTTGCGATGCAGCTAAACACCCTGCTTCTATACCTTGCTGCTTTTTAACACTGGCTGTCTACCTAAGCTGCAGTACCAGAGCTCTTGTTCTACCACGGAACGCCTCATATGCACTTTTGAATTCCACAAGCCTTTTCATGAACAATGGTGTCATTGTATGGGCATCCCTGCTCTTAATCAAGGCTAATATTCAGCAGAGACATACCAGGTTGACATCCCAGTTCACTTTCAGGACAACAGGCAAATCAGGGATGCATGCAACCTTGCTAGTGTGTCAGGTGTGTTCCATGGGATGCATCAGTGATCAAGCAGGAAACCTAACCCAAAGCAGTCTCATGGTATAAATGCTGGACTTTATCCTTGAATTTTACCGTTTGGAAAAAGTGGCTGAATGTCAAGTCAAGACTCCTTACACCAACATAAGTGTGATTGTTCTACAAAGTTTCCATGACTTGGAGGTCCACTGGCATCATTTGTTGCTGACCTGAGGAAATGTTGCTGACCTTTGGTTCAAAGCTATGTTACAATATGCAGTACAAATTATGCAAATCCATCTTTTTCAAGAATAATATTACCTCAAAAATAAACATTTTATAAGAGTTTAGAAACAAGCAATGGTTTTACTTACCTCAGATATGATCACCAACTGCTCTCTGCTATAGGCAAAATGTTAACAGGGAGTTAAATGTCTAAATCCTTTCATGTTGCTGGAAATGATTGAGCTTTAAATCATTTTTGCGGCATGTTATGCTCTTCCCTATACTTCAAATAAATAACATTTATAGCCAAAGCATTTTTATAGATTTAATACCCAGGAACAAAATTGGCAGTCATAGCCGCATTTTTCTGAAAGAGGTTTATGAAATTGCTAATATGGGTAAGGAGCAGAAAGCCTACTAAAATGTATCTTCAGCACAATAGACTGCACGACTGAAATATTTAAGAACCCCTAGATCTTTCTTGGGGCAAGAACAGGAAATAGATGTGCATTCCGGTGCTTGGCCAATAATAAAAAGAAACATAACTAGGGGTTTGAAACAGAAATAAAATGGCACAAGAATGAAAAACTAAAAAAGTGATTATATAAAATAGTAAGTGCTGTGATGGTCTTCATTTGGATAGTCCTGGATTGATCTACATGGGATATCATATTGGTTTCTTTTCTGAAGTTACTGTAGTCCACAAATTACCCAATAAAACACTTCAGTAAATAAAATTACTTTTTTTTTGTTTCAGGCAAATTATTTTGAAAATGTTTTGCTTTGAAAATACAGGATTACATTACTAAAAAATAGATTTATACCAAAACCTGCACATTAAGTAGTTTCCAGATATCAGATTCATTGAGAACCAATGCACTTCTACAAACATTAAATAGTGATGTATTCATGGTTAAAAGAATCCCACAAAACATGAGAGTTAAGAGGACTGCTTCCAGTGTATTAAAATATTATGGGTTTGGAACATAGACCTATATTAGAATTGTAACTCTATGTATCAGTTTATAATGGTGCTTTTTTGTATTTATTACCATAAGGAAATAACGTCTTAGTAAGGCGGAATGAAAAAGTTCCCTTTAGATTTCAGTATAAATGTTACAGTGTGAGTATAAGTGTGACAGTGGTTACAGCCTGCCGCAGTGTTAAAGCATTCACACAGAAAATCATGGATAAAAGAACATACCATAAACCATCTAATAAAACCCACAACTGTTTTTTTGCACCCATGTTATGGAGATTAAATAAATACTATAAATGTGTTGCTTTAAAAAAGGGACACTTTAGCCATCATATGAACTTTAAGGCATATAACAGCAGCACATTTTTGTGGTGTCTGTATTTGCAAACACATGGGGGATTCTGCAATATCCCCCCCATATGCTTTTGCCCCTTTACCCCTTCAGCTAAATGTAATGTGTTTAGCCGATGTGTGAAGGGCTCTGTTCAGAAGCCTGTGTGCATGCTTGGCAAGCATTCCCATTGATTTCATATGCATTTCTTTGTTAGGGTGACATTGGACTGTCCCTTTAATGAAATGCATTATACCCTATTTAATCCTACATTTTCTATTTCATATTCTAAGCTAGAGGGGACAAATGTAATATATTTTTCTCTGTACATTTGTATTATGTTTTTACAAGGAATATAAAGATTAACTTTAGCAGACACACAGTAGTTATGGTAATAGTACAGCCACACTGTGATTCATTTATTTTAAAGAAAGGTGAAAGCAGAATTAACACAGGCAATGGATCATTTTGATACACACATATATATTTTTTTCAGAAATCTTTCACAAAGGAAAATGTTGATATGACAGCTTTTATCATAATGAAATGTATTTATTAAAATTTAATGTATTAAAAATGTATATTATTTATATATATATTATTATTATTTATATATATATATAGAGTATCTGGCACCCGGGGCCGATCCTATATTTGACACCCCCCTGTAACTAACATATGCACTGGCAAATATTTTTACACACTTTCTCACATTTCCACAGACGTACACACTCATGTACTCATCAACACCCTCATGCTAACACGCACATTTATACACCATGCTTACACACATACACATCCATGCTCACACACAAATATTTACACATCTATGCTGATGCACAAACATATACATATCCATGCTCACACATACAAATACAATCTGAGTACTCCCACTCCCTCCCTTTCCCATCTCTCTTACCTCATTGGCAGCAGCTGTGTTCCTGCTTCCCCAGGGCTGGTCCAAAATTGTTGACAAAGGGCCAGTCTTGCCTTTTGTTAACAATTTTAGACCAGCCCAGGGAAGGAGATGTGGCACTCCTGATAAGTGGCGCCTGGAGCGGACCACCTTCCCAGCCACCCCAGAAGTATGCCACTATGGAAGCTTGTACCTAACCTCCACAGCCTCAATAAAATTGACTTAAAGCATTGTGAAAAGAAATGTGGTTAACTGACGGGGGGGGGTCTTCTACTGCTTAATACAAAACATTGTACCGAAAACATGTGCTCCTTAAGAAAGCCTAAAATAGGATACACATCATGTGGCTCTGATGAATGTTCATGTGAGTCAACTGAAAGAGAGAGCTACATTATGCTGGGAAAGATGTTTCTGTCAGATTAATAATAATCCACAACCACAGTTGCTATATACAAAAATTACTTTGGTTCTTTAACAACACACACTACATTCGCTGAGATCTCCTTATTTTTTATGAGGGGTTGGAACGGTTGAAAACAGTAACAAGTAATCTGTTGTTCGTGTTCTTATAGCATAATGCCAGCTCTATGCTAAAATATTTATTCTTTAAAACATCAGAGTTGTGTTAGTGATGGCCTTCTGGCTAGATGGAGTATACTGCCCCACTTATATTGCTGCACATCTTTTTGCCATCCTTTTGTTAATACCCTTAGTTAAAACAGTTCACTTATAGCCAACTAGGTTTATTCACTAACGCCTTGTCTTCATTATGAAAGGCAAACCATAGTGAGCATCTACTAAAGGAAGAACATCCAGCATGATTCACCCATTAAATTAAGCATTATACAGGGATAGCTCAGCCCTTCATACACGAGAGGTTTACCAGTGTTGGCCCTTCTTAATAATAGTGAAATGAGAGAGGTTACACCACAACTCTCAGGACAATTCTTCTTTTAGTGAATAAAGCCCAATAACATTTGGGGCTGTTGGTATTTGCAAACAACAAGCAACTCCAAAGTATTGCTCCATAATTCCCTTGAACACAGATGAGTAGGTTTTCTTTTCTTCTGAATACACTGTATCCTGTCTTAATATGCCATGCACATGATGCATTTTAATTTTAATCGGTCCACGTCTACTGTAATATTTTTTACTAGTGGTGGCTAAAATGTACCATTGACCCCTATGAATGGTTAGAAAACTTGGTTGTAAACAAAACTTGATTTTTTTGATTCTAAGAGACAACCTTACAACTAGATATGGTTTACAATACATTTCTATAACATTGCTTTACAGTTTGAAGGTTCTATGCAAGAGAAACAAAATCCCAGAGTTAAGAAACGGGCGTTTTTGTATGCACCCTCACTGCTCACTGAAGATTACAGCATGTACAGAGATATCCTGGCAAAGCTAGGGTACACCATGCTCTCTGAAGATGTCCAAAATCTCAACACGTTCAGGAACCAGGAGCTACTTACTAAAGGTACCAATACACAATATAAATACATTTGTATTTTTCATTGTAAACCTTGGGTTTTACTTCTGCGTTCAAAACAACTGCCAATTTGCAGGAGTGTTTTAAGAAATCTCTGTGATTTAACTGTATTTGTACTAGAGGGTCAACTTTGGACTTGAGATGCTCAGTGGTGGTGGCCCTTCATAATGCATAGTTATGCCAATTATAGTTGAGACCTTACTTTATTGAATAAGCCCTTACAGTTAACCTAATCACATGACATTGGAATGTGCTTTGATGAATTATTGCCCCAATACATATAGTTAGTTTCTTAAATTAACATTTGCTCTGCCCAGAAAAGTAGCAACCCTTCCACTTTAACTAAGTGCCACAAACCAAACCTCTAGATGATCTCTTAGTATCTGGTGGCTCTGAAACCTATTGGAAGCAGACAGAGGATTATTATATGACACTTTGCCCCCAAATCAGTTGTAGATGATGTTTTAGACCCTGAATGAATAACAGCTTAATTAATAATGAATAACTTAGTGCTCCCTTTCAGATGGGCCATGGTGCTGTCCTTGGCAAGGAATAGATAAAGGAGAAGCTAGGGGAGGATGAAGTCATTTTTTAAATCATTGTTGCAAATATAAAAAATTCATACTATGAAAACGTGGTACTTTTCAACTTGCAACAGTTGTTATAATTTTCTGCCCTTCATGTGAGAGTCCTATTTTTGTATCAGTTTGGATTGGATAAATGCCAGCTCTTCTACTAGTACTAAGACTTATATGGAAACATCACTGCATATGGAAACATAATTGCTATTTAACTTTTTATGGTTGTATACCAAACCCTTGTTATTTATATTTATTTTACATGGGGCATCAATTTTTGGGGGCTGAAAGGGTAAAGTTATAGATCTGAGACCCAGCTAAAGCTGCCAGTTGGAACTGAAATGTAGTCATCATGTCGGGCAATTGGTAATCTTATAGTTTGACCATAATTTTTTTTAACTAATCTCTGTTGTTTGTAGATGTCAAATAAGGTGGCATTGATGCTGGGACCTCGGGTGCATTAAACCAATTTATTATACAATACCAGTTTACTCATTGTACAACAGTGTGGAATATGATGGTGATATAGAAATAAATACGGCAAAGCCTCATTTAAAAGATGACATTGGAATTTTGCTAAACCACAGGGTACCTTTTAAGTTGCAATGCGTTTTGTCTTCCAGTCTAACAAGGGATCATGCAGAATTCTTTACAGCTTCTGGTTAAGATCTCTTTTAGCGATTGAGTGAAAATGTGTGTCGGTGTCGTAGCTGGAGCAGGCATGGAGGCGTGTAGCTCACTTATGGGAATAAGCTATTTCCTGGCTGCATATAAATAAATGATACGAAGCTGTGGTATTATGGATAATAAATTAAAGGAATATTTTTTTAAGTACATTCCTTTAGCTTCCTCAAGTTGACAGTTTGGTCACTGGATAAATTTGCTACTTTCAACAACCTTTGACTCCGAATCCCTTATCATGAAGGAAATGAACTATGCTATCCCGTTTGTTTGTCTTTACTTATTATTTTTTCCTCCATCCAGATCAGAAAGCTGTTTACATTTTCATACATGACAACACAAACATTACACTTAAATGGCAGGTTCCGGAGTCACAGGTAGAGTGGGCTGTCATCATCCCCTTGACCATGCCTATTAAAATTTCAAATAAGTCTGTTAGGTCTTTACTCAGACCTTTTATTTGACTTTGTGACTTACTGATAGCTATTATCTATTTAAGAAGGAAATTTAGGATGCAATTTATTTACATCAGTTTCTGATTCTTATCTACAAGGCTTTGTGCTGCTTCTTTACTTATTACTGTTATTTGTAGAGCTGTAGAACACTCGAGTGCACTCATACCCATCAAGGGAGGAAAAAGGGATCAAGGGTCAAAAGAAGGACTGTCCCTCCTATAGAGGGACACTTGGGAGGTATAGTATATAAATGTGCTTCATACAGCATTTCAGGTAGGGTTAGCCCCAGAAGTGGGGGGTATCTGGGGGTATAGCTGACCCTACAACTTACAGGAAGGCCACCCCTTAGCAGCTGGAATGTCCAATGTTTTATATTACTTTTTGAACTTCTACCTTTCTCATCCAGCCCATATGCATGCAATTATTGTGTATTATGTGTACTAGAAGTTAAAAATGTTATATCTCTGCAAATGAACAGTTTTCAAAACGTTTTGTTTTTGATTTTGCTGAAATCTCATTTTGTTTATCAAATACGATCTTGTGACGACCTTTGGTTTGTGCTGCTTCCTTTTCTCAACTCTGTCTAGAATTGAACAGAGAATCCAGTGTCTCATTTGGCTTTTCATAAATTAAATAGTTTCCTCTGCCAGGCTGGGATTGAAACTTGCAAATCATAACCAGATGTTGTTTATTGAGTGTCATGGAGCTGGAGCAACTACCTCCGCTGACTTGTGTTCCCTTAGCCTGGGACAACACACTTTCCCGGTTTCCCAGTCACTAGGCAAGACCCAGTGTAGGGCAAACCAAAACAAAGATTTATTTTTCACACACAGGGCTGAGTATATCAATTTCAAGTACATCAGTACAAAATAACATGAGGCTCTATAGTAATCATTTTGCTTCAATTTTAATTATGTATATTACACATACAGTATGTGTGCGTTATACCCAATATTTTAAGATACTCACGCAAAATGAGAACTTGAAAAGGTAAAACTTTAAGTGAACCTCAGGGAAGGTCTGGAGGCTAAAATCAACCCTAGCACTGTAAGGTCAATGGCTGATAAACATACCTGAGAACTTACAGGCCCTGGCTACCTGGAGATTTAATGCAGTGACTCGGAGAAACAACGCTTCACTTGGGAACTCTGGGAAAAACATGGAGAGTTGCGTTCTTATACTTTTGTAGTGTGCAGCCATATCCAGCCAGCGGCTGGGATCTGTCACATAAGTAGCAATAAAGGTATGTGCCCAATGGGCAGCAAATAAATAGTAGTGTATGACCTTGCTTAAAAAGCAGCCACAACTGAGTGAAATTCTTGCCACATTTAAGTAAGAAAACCAGTTAAAGCAAGAGAATCCCTCTTGGACAATCTGCAGTATTGGATTGGGCTGCCACCTGGCCAGTATTTAACTGTCATAGCTGGTATTCAACGCATCAAAGCCGGTGCTGGCATCAGTAAAATACCAACAAAGCAAAAGCCAGTATTTTTGTGCAGTGGGTACTCTGCAGTGGGTCAGGTAGGCTTAAACAAGCTGTAATTAGCATTTTTGGCATCATTTCCATAAAATATGGTTGAGGATCAAAGTGGTTACAATAAATGTAACAGGTGCTGCTTATTAAGTATTAGCGAATACAGCAAAGACTTTATTTCATTAAATAAAAGTACAAATCACAGGGGTTCTGTGTACCTCAAGCTTCTTCTGCCGGGAGGCTTTCACAAATCCACCCCCCCTCAGTAAAGCAAGTCTTCCTTACATTAAGTAAAATTCTCAGGGGAGCATAATTAACATGGAAATGACTATTTATGATTTTTAGTGCCTGTAAAACATTTCCTCAGCAGACAAACATCATATTGTAATTTAGGGCAGCTTCTATTGCAGGCACTGAGTACACTACACGCCTTCCTCTTTCGTCTGCCATTTATTCCTCTGCAGCAGGATACTATCACTGACTCCTTTCCTTACTCCCTGTCACCATGGTCTCTGCTTCTTTAAAAAGAGATCAGAGGAGACCAGAAAAAGACTGGAGAAGGTAAGTGAGTATATGGGGAGTGCAGATACTAGGCAAGGGGCACAAACAAGACAGAGACGGGCATTTTTGTGGGCAACAAATTTCATTTTGAAATACAAAAAGCCCCCTGTTTCCCAATGCTCAGGAAATGGAATGTGTTGTCTGAAAACAGATGAGCAAAAAAATGAACCAAAATAAGTCTGGAATAATATTTTCCCTGTGCACAAGTCTAATATATAATTTACTCCTGGATGTGTAATGTCATCAGTTCCATCCTGTGTCCCTAAAGGGCAGAAATAAAATGTGGCCACCCTAGTCCTCTTTGGTCAAGGGGTCGCTAGTCTCCTGCCTACATCCGTGGGTGTTTCCACTGACATTGCGGGGAGTGGGATGTGTCAGGAACCCGCTCCTGTGACCCAGAGGATTAGGGTTTTGACACAGAGAACCGGAGAAGCAGCACTCCTCCCGGAGTTTTATGTGCCAAAGCAGGAGAGTTTCCAAGAAGAATGCATTCTAAAGTACTCTGTGAGTGCTTGAAGAGGCCAAACACATCACCTGTATGACATTTAGCTAGGCATGAGGAAAGGGGCAAATGCATATGGCAGTTCTGCAGTATCGGACAACATGAAAATGTTAAGTGCATATGATGGCTGGAGTATCCCTTTAAACATATTTTAAGGGGCATCGTGTACAGATTAATAATTTATAAGTTCCAGACTTAATTTAAAATGGTCTTCATTTCCACCATATCTTATAAAATCACATTTAGAAAATTTATAGAGTCTTTAATGCTGACTGCATTTTAAATGAGTGGAATATAACATAAGTTCTGACAGATGACTTTGTACATGAGACGAGATGTTAGACTGAATGAAAATTACTTTTTTACGATCAATACCTTTAGGCATGTATATAATGTTTAAATGATCAATCTATTAGTTCTGATGGTTCTGATGTCTTTTTTTCTCTGAGCAGTAAGGTTTATACTGTTTTATACAATTTCCTTCATTAAAGGGAATCATCTTAGATTTGGTAGGATTTTTTTTTCTTGTGTTAATTTGTTTACTATTGCAACATTTATGAGGTGACAGATTAAGTTCTCATACAATGATTTTATTTTTTACGTTTTTTTGCTTACTATATGTATATTACCAAATCAAGAGTTATTCTATATTTTCTGGTAGTGCATTATATGCTACATTATTATTATCATCCTGAATAAATAGCAGCCTTTGATCTATGAATTAAAGAATGATCAATAATCAGGGTTCATGTATAAATTATTTTTTTTATACCAATCTTCATTCTGTGCATAGTTGCGCTACCCTATTGGGCATTGTGAAAAAAAAAGCATTTGACTGCATGGAAACTTCGTGTAACTACCATTGGACAGATTTTAATCAATAAGCAACACATCCAATAAATGAGCTCTCTGGCCACTCAATCCAGATATAAGGCCCACATTTCCCCCTGACAAGGTGGACATGTTTGCTAGTAAAATGCATGTCAGGCAACTGAAGCATAGTCCTCTTTTGGCAACCTACCCACTTGCTTTATCACGGACTATAGATGATAACCAATTTGAAACACTAATTAAATCAATAACCACGCTATACAAGCAACATTGGCTGGATCTTGAGTTTAAAAAAATATACGTAACAGTGGGAAGTGAGAAGTCTAGCCTTTGTGGCCAGTTAATGCAACATAATATGGTTTGGGCCACTGACCTGCAAATGCAGAATCTCATACTTTTATAGTCATGTTTCTCTATGCTAATAAATCATCTTCTAATTTTAGGTATGCTAACCTACAAAGATGTCTTAATTTACATTCCATCCAATAAAAATATAAACTTAAACTGCAAGGAGATGTGGGAGCTTGCACAATCAAGACAGATCACAAAGGTAACCATTGAAAATATATCATTTCTCCTCTTTGTTATTTCAATTTTTGAATACCAGACAAATAATCAGAAGAAATTCAAGGCATTAACCAAGTTTCAAAACGGAACCGCACGTTTTAAGTGATTAATCTCACCTGTACGTCTATAAATGTATTACATTTAATTGTTACAATGAAAAAATAAAGCTTTTGGCTTTTTGTTATTTAATAGTTTGACACCAGATAGCACAGAGAAGATATAATGAACTTTCATTCCTGAACTATGGAAGAACTACAATTTTGGTATCCAAAAATAACAATTTTATTCAACATGTATAGTTCTTATATTACATCCAGGAAGCCTTCCTCTATTGTTCTTGTGTTACTTAATGTTTTGATAATGGACATAGCTGTATTAGACCTACCAAAAATTTACTTTTTTAGTTCAAGTTAATACCTATTTATTAAAACATAGAAAAAAGATGTAGTAACAGATGTTTGGCAAACCGAGAGATCTCTTCTTCATAAAGAATGTTTTATTTTAAGTAAATATTTCTGTTTTTTGTTTATTTAGTTAATAATGTGTGCTAATTCCTGAAAAGGAGGTGGGGAGGCTAACCAAACAGGCAAAACGAAACTGAGAGCTCTAAATTTTTGTTTGCATTTTGTTGCTTTTGTGGCTCTCCCACTCTCATTCACTCTCTCTGACACTCTCATTCACTCTCTCTTACACTTTCTCTCTGTGCCTCCCTGCCTTCTCCACCGACCGCTTCCATGTGCCTGTCTCCTTTTCCACAGCTCCACTTCTTCTCTCACCTCTTCTCGTTCTTCTGTCTTCTCTGCGGTATCAGCTCCATTATCCATTGTGAAGCTTTATTTTCAAAAGCTATTCAACTAACAGATCATGGTCTGTAGACATACACTGTATGGGGGGGGGAATAGATATCTGACGTGGACTTTCAGTGGGGGTGGTGTAGATAAAGGAATTTAGGTAAATAAATCTTGAGATATGCATGATACAAAAAGGTGGTCTAGATAAGAGAATGTTTTTTCTACCTTCTCTGTCTATGTATCTATGATGATCTCTGTCAAGTATGCAAGATTGGTCCTGCTGTGAATAATGGTGTAAATGGCAGTGAAGAGTGGGTCTTGTCAGTATCCCTATCATTCATCTTCATGACTGGTAACAGCCACATCACTGCCTACATGCTGATAATTTCAGTTGCCCTGAGAATGCAGCTTGTATCTTCTCATGTACGGGGGGATTGTAAAAATAAATCTGTTTTTTTTTCAAAAGGAAAAAAGCAAAAATTAAGAGACACTACAATTCTATGGAACAAATTAGGTATATATATATATATATATGTATATGTGCTCAAACAGCTTACTGTTGGATAAAGGGCCATGTATGGAATGTTATGGGTCTATAAAGACAGTTAGGAAACATCAGAGAATGACATCTGTCTAACCCATTTACTTCACTTACCAGAGTACTGCTTTCACTTGTGGGTCATTAACTTAACATGAAGTTCATTTGGCTTCTTAATTAGCAACCATTTTTATCATTAAAATCAAACTGAGTTTTATTCCATCAATTTGGGTTAAAGGATATGTGCACTTCAGTGGACATAAAAAAACTTTAATTCAAAATCACAAGCGGTGTTGGTACCTTTTCCGGATTCACTCAAATAATTGGTGATTTTGTGGATCAGGTACTTGGCATGTTTTTGAACTGCAAAGCTACATCGAAATCATCACTGTTTTCCATTATGCATCCCTTTAAAAGTTAATCGCTGGTATGGGTATAGCAAATCATCTCCATAGAAGTTGTATCCAAATATATTGTTTTAAGTATGCTCATACAAAATTAGCTAATTTGATATTCTTGTTTTTTTGCAGGTGTTGCCAGAAATAATGTGCAGCAAAGAAATGATTTGCAAAATGGCTGGTATATGCCCAGGTAATTAGAGAGAGTACTTCTCTGTTGCTGTCTGCACGAGTGTGATCAGTTTCTTATTAAGTAGTGCTTATGGAAAATGTATAATTGTTGGGGATCATTAAACTTTTCTAGCCTTGCAGCATTAATATTTAAAATATATTCCTCTGGTACACTATGCCAGTCACAGTTTGCCAAAATAATGCTGTTTTTGAGCCTTATTGCCCTGGAGGACCATTCTTTAGCCACATTCTCCACCATACACGACAATTTAGGGCCACTAGATTCAGTTCTCAGATCTTAATGCACATTTCTCTAAGGCAATAATGCTGTCCTAAACTACAGATGAATGCTTCTAACATACAAACATAATGAGTTATGCCAGTGAATCAAGAATGTCCTTGAAAATATTTTTGGTTGACTTTCAGTGGTTGATTGTGTGCTCATAGGAACATCCTGCTTTCAATCTGGAGAGCATGTTTTCTCCCCCACAGTGCAGTGTCATGCCTGCCAGAAATTTAGTCTATTTTGGTCCCTGACATAATCGTGAGAACCTTCTCCTGAGTGTATTTCAGATTTAAACAATGGGTTTGCATGCAGTTAAAATAATCTACGTAGTATATCATTTATACCATTTTGTAAGGTTTTATTTGATGCACAGGTTTTATTTGATGCAATCTACACCTTGAGCATTGGATATTGTGTACTTCACTACCAGTGTCCATACTAGCAATAAAAACCAGCCCTGTGAATAATTGAATACCAGAGCCATATACCATAATGCCACTATTGCTCACATAGTACATATTTGTGGGGTCTAAGCCCCCTTTTTTAACCTTGCTTAATAAATACCACAAAACTGTTATGCCCCCCCCTCTCATCATCATTTACGCCTTCATTATACCCCCATTATCAAATTTAAACTGCAAAGTTTAAAATATGGACTAAATTTAACCAAATGTAATACAACTTAAAGTGGCCCTTAATAAGATGCACATTCATACTAACCACGCTTCACCACACAAACGCTTTCCAATGACCACTCAGAGACTTGATATACAGTTGTACTTACCACTCCTTGTCACACTAATGCAAACTCAATGCAAAAAATCTCCATCTAAACTGATACTAAGTCACACGCACGTTTTTGTTGGATTATAATTCCACTTCGGCAAATTGTTTGTCATGAAATAAACAGCATGTTAACCATTTTACTAACCATCTGAGCAGCTGAGGACCAACTAAGGTTTGAGATGTTGGAACAGGAAACAAATTGGCAGACTAAATGAACCGCCATATATCACGTGATCTGCCATCAAATATAATGGCACTGCAAGCCCATATTTCAAAGTAATGGGAGATTGTGGCAAGTTTTAACAAAAAAATATAAAAACATTGCAAACATCTAATAATATTATAAAAATATAAAACATATTTTTTAATATACTGTATAAAGCATATAACAGTAACATTATTTGTATAATATCATTGTAATAAAAAGTGGAAAACTCAATCAAGTAGGTGGCATGTTGCCAATTCACAAATACCACCCAAAGCTACACACCACACTTAGCCATGCAGTCCACAGCCATAGACACTAAAAGCTTACCTTGAAGGACCTGGCTCTACTCTCCAGAATGCTGCCCCTTGTGTAGAGCTGTGATCTGCTGAGTATCTTCTCCCAGATGCCTGCACAATTCCAGCAAGCAGCTACAGATACATAAGCCTGAAGTATGCTGAAGTATATATTTGCTTGATATTCCAAACTAGCACCAGGCTTACTGGCAAACGCACAGGTGTCATGGTTGGCCAATTTGGCTCTGAAATGGTTAAACATGAGGGTTCACTGATTCACTGATGAGGGTTCACTGATTCCAATTTTTAAAGTGTGATTCCAAAGCATTTTAGCATTGCTTGTTCTTTTGGCATGTACAGGGGTATGCATCTGCTCCTTTTTCTGCCTGCTCAAACCTCATTCTGTTATTGGTCATTTCTTATATTTAGTGTAATTTTATATTCAGCCTTTCCTCTGTGTTGTCCTCTACTTTTGTTGCTTAGGAGTATTTTAGAATGCTGATCCTTTTTACATTAACTATTTATTAGTGTTCCATATTATCCCGTTTCCTCCCATTTACTGTAGGTCGTGTTACATCTTTCTTCACCTACCTTACCAAGCTGAATTTTGTAATCCGAAAAATTGTAACCAAAACATCAGAAATGTATTGTTGTCAAGGTTTCAACACTGCTTTCTGTTTTTCATGATTTGCGTTAACACTGCTGATAATATGACATGAATCCAAGTACTTTATTTGAATGCGTGGCTGTGTGAGACTGACTGCTCATAGGACCTTTTTATGAAAGGCAATTAATATCAGTCTTGTGAATGCATTTTCAAGCTTTATGCAAAACTGTCTGCAAAATGTAATTTGTAGATGTCAGGTATTATGTGACATGAATATATCTTGGAGAATACTAACTACACAAGATGAAGTATTGTTTGCAAAGAAAATGATAACTGTACAAGTGAGATTAGTGCTTATTACAAGTCTCACTATGATATCTTGGATTGCTTTAATGCATTTTTTAAATACTGAAAAACATACTACATTAGAAGATTTAACACATTATTTTAATAGAATGCTCAAATTGTTCTGCTTGTTAATAGTAGGAGTAACGCCAGAGTTTTATGAGCTCTAAGCAAAAACATTTGGGGTATGCCAGCTCTAATACAAATAAAGAATCCATTTTACTTACAAACTATGCATTGCATGCATTTAGGTTTGCATTAAAACTGCATTATTTGGATATAATATTATACATTTGCACATGCAGAGGTAGGCCCAGGCTGGCCACCTCACAGGCCAATAGTACCACACACTCACCTGATCTTCATCGAGCATAAAAATGTAGCATGCCTATGTCCTGGCATCAGCCACACATATGTCCTCAGATGGCCAACGGCCGCTCTGTCGACGCCAGTGGAGTAATTTCACATAAGCTCACGTTATTTGCTTACAAGCAAAGTTGGTAAACATTATACTTTCATTGGCTTACTCAAATATAATAAATGCATGCTTTAAAGACTACATAGCTCTCAATTCAGGCATATTATACATTTTAAACCATTTTGATGACCACTGGGAGGTGAATGACTAACATATACTATCATGGCACCTGATAGTGGGATATATTAGGCAGCAAGTGAACTTTTCATCTTCAAACTTGATGTGTTAAAAGCAGGAAAAATGGGCAAGCGTAAGGATCTGAGCGACTTTGACAAGGGCCAAATTGTGATGGCTAGATGACTGGGTCAGAGCAGCTCTTGTCTGCAGTGGTCAGTTATATGATGCAGAAGGTTGTAGTTAATGGTGTATATTCAGAGGAAGGGCTTGTTACTATTGAGGAACCTCTGATATTAAAGGTCTTAATGGTAAGATATGTCTGTTGGTAAGGTCTGCAACAGGATAGATCTTCTCAGTGGAACAACTCAAATGGTGAATAACTTATGTAAATTAGAAGACTGGTGGGAAGTGTGCATACCTGGGAACTTCTGAGCTCTGGGTACCTAGAACCTTAGCTTGCGGGACACAGCCAGAACTGCCCACTCACGTCAGTGGGCAATCCCACTGATGTCAGTAAGAAGTCAGTCCTGATGACGCCGGGGGCGTTCTCGATGACATCGCAGGAAACACCGCCCATTTAAAGGGGAAATGGGCGGGGAGCGGGGCTTGTCAAGTCCCTGCTCCTGTGACCTGGAGGATTCGGGTGTTGACCTTGAGAACAGGAGAAGCGGTGCATCACCCAGAGGTCTCTGAGTCAAAACCGAAGAGTTCCCAGGTATGTAGCTGTTGCAGTTAAATGTTGGTAAATATAAAATAATGCACAGAAACATTTCCAAGGCTGAATTTAGCATTGAGGACACAGTTCTCTCCGTGACAAAGAAAGAGAGGGTCTTAGGAGTAATTATTTCTGATGACTTAAAGGTAACCTACAATGCAGTAAAGCGTCTGAAAAAGCAAGCAGGGTGCTGGGTTATCTAGATAAGGCATTAGTAGTAGGAAGAGGGAGGTGGTTCTGCCTCTTTACTGATCTCTGGTAAGGCGTCACCAAGATTATTGTGTACAGTTCTGGAGACCTGATCTCCAGAATTAAATGGACTAATTGGAAAGAGTTCAGAGGAGGGCTACAAAAGTGGTAAGTGGTTTGCAGCATAAAATGTCTCATGAATAACCATGGGATTTAATATGTATAGCTTGGAGGAAAGAAGAGGGGTGAGATGTAATATAAACATTAAAATACTAAAATAGATTTAACAAATGTATTTAACAAACTTGAAAGGAGAGAAAATCTTAGAACAGAGGCCATAGTCTAAAACTAAATGGTCAGAGGCTTAGATGTATGTAAGGAGGTTTGAGTCCCTTACATCAGGAAAAATGGGTAGACTAGATGGGCCAAATGGTTCTTATCTGCCATCAAACGTTATGTTTCTATTGTGAACAGAGATTATGTTGGGATAGTAATATTAAAGGGAAATGTGAAGTCTTGAAAGCTTCCATTCTAATATACTTCGACCAATAAAGGTATCATTTTTACTAAAGTTGCTCTTCTTCTTTCTCCAGTTAACACGGTGCAACTTTATGCCATTAATTGCTCACGGTAGACATAAAAGCATCAGAGATATTTAATTGGTGCAGATTGTATAGTCTTAATAGAAATTTATTTTTACAATGGCACAATGTGACAATGTAAAAGAATTTCAACTCGATTCATTTTAATTCAAAGGTACCAAAATCTTAACTATTTATTTCATAGGCATTTCCATATGTTTTCCCCCAGGATTTTATTATTATTATTTGCAGGGAAAGACAGGGCTGCTGAGTAGTTTCAGCAAATAACACATCCAGTCTCTGGAACAAGAACAGAGGCAGTGACAAGTATTTAAAAACAAAAACAGGAAAATCTTCACTATCTCCCATGGCAGTATGTTTTGAAATGATACACGGTTTCTCATCCACCAGATCCTGTTGCGTCTAATCCACATAATCATCTTCACTTGTGTTATCTTTCTTGTATAGTATACCTATACCTCTATAGAATAACAGAAGGCAAGCTTCAGCACACATATGCACCTGTTTTATACAGAACTGACAAGTGATTTCAACCAGATGAATAGTAGCTCATAGAGTATTGGTAGCCAAAAAGTGACTCTCCAAATGCTGTCGGTATTCAAAGCAGAAGAGCCGTGGAATTAAGCATTGGTGTAAGGGCTGCACAATGGTGTGTGGAATACTAATTAACTATATAGAACTGGTTATCTATTATAGGTATGAAAAAGAGCATGTTAACGTACAGTGTATGCATAAAAGAAAACACCAGTAATTAGCATTAACAAAATATGCACTCTGTGTCCTAATGAAGAGACTTCTGCTCTTCAAACTCATAGTCTAGTATAAACTACATGCAAATTATATATTATAAATTAAATGCAAATTATAAATGAATTATAGTATGGGTTCAGCATAGAGAGGTTTGGACTTAGTGTTTTGATGGAATTTCCCTATGCACAGCGTTTTAGCTTGCGGGAGATGCTTTCAAAGCACACTACACCTGCTTGTCAGTGGCTTGCACAAGATTTGCAGAGGATGTAATGAAGGCCGCCATGAACATGCACAAAATGTGTTCCTGTTGATTGGGATAGGAGTGCTATTAAAAAAACTAATAACAAAATACGATGTCCAATATGTATTCTTCATTAGTGCTTCTGCATGGGGCACTGGATTCTCCCTTCACTGACTATATTAAATTGCATAAAACTAGTGCAAATTATTTTAATAATAAGTTGAATGAGATATGTTATGTTTAATTCTATGGGAAATACCTATATGTTATATAAGGAGGTTTTACTTTACTGGTAGATAAGTGGAATACCCTCAAAGTAGAGGATATACAAATATGAGTTGAGGTTTTACAGCAGATTAGATAGGCAGTCAAATTCTATATTTCTATAAATGGAAGGTGAAGAAAATGATCTGTGTGATTAACGGGTCCTACTAATGCCTAACCATTTCCATTCTGCCGTTATTTTATTATTCTCTGAAGCAGGTACAAGCATGCCTGTGAAATGACGGTCTTTGGTCATCTGAATGTCCAATTGAGCTAATGATGCTCTTTATTCAGCTGCCACTCAAGCAAATCAATTTCCTAATTATCACTAATCTCCTGAGTCTCTGCCTCTGAAAAAAACACCAGAGTGCATAACAGAATTCAACCAAACTGCCATAAATATTGATTTTTTACGATGCTAAATATGATCTCTATTAAATACAATACAAAGCTGAAGTTCCCTTTAAATACAAAATGTGTAGCAGAATTCTCCTAAAACAGATTTAGAAAGCATGTTTATTCATGTTTCCTAAGCTTGCCTTTTAATGTTCGTATAGCCTGATCGCCCTGCGCTATTACCTGTGATCTGAAATAAAAAACAGACATTAACGTTTCACAGGCAATAGAATCTAGCCCAGAGGCACTTGGCAATAAAAATTTCCTTATTTAAATCTTCCCAATAAAGCTTTTTTTTTTTAAGATCTGCTAAAGTTATTTAGTGAAGTGGATGCCGCAGTGCCATTACTTTATGTACATGGTTAATCCGTAAGGAATAAAATATACTTTTAAAAGTCTTGAAGCTAGCGAGAGGTGGATTTGAACTATGGGGGAGACTGTCTGGGGGTTTTAATAATGCATAAGAAAACAAAGTGATATTGGTAATTATCCGTGAAAACAGAAGCTGGGTTTCATATCAAATAAAAACTAATAAATGATAATAAAATGTGAAAAGCAAATGAAAATGGCTTTTTAAAAGCATCATAGGCTTAAACCTCATAGGATTTCCAAATTATATTTTGCCCAACGTTCAGTGATGTGCTGCTAATTCTTTTATAGTATGTTAACTTGAAAAATCTTCCGAGCTTTAGCTCAGAAGGACAAAAATTGACACCTGCTTAACATACGCATTCTTCCCCGAAACCTTGGCAACCTTCTATAAACATGTGCTATAATGAATAGCTTAAAGCAGAATTGTCTAAAATGCTACCTCATTCTCATTCTGATTAGACCAAATGGGCCGTTTGGTCAGGACATGCCACCCTTCATCTAATGATAGGTATACTTATTTAAAGGGTTTTACTTATAATGCCACAGGTCAAGATATTTTATTAAGACTTTAGCCAGCATTTACAGGATGTCTAGACCAGGGGTAGGCAACCTTCGGCTCTCCAGATGTTGTGAACTACATTTCCCTTGATGCTTTGCCAGCAGTATGACTTTAAGAGCATTTCGGGAGATGTAGTCCACAACGTCAGGAGAGCCGTAGATTGCCTACCCCTGGTCTAGACCATTTGATGCCTTTTAGTGACTGTACATTAGACACAACTGGAAGGTACGCAGACACATACTTCATAACTTATTCCTTATTGTGAGTTCATACATCCACATACTATAGGATAGCAGTAAATACGTGCTGGTTGGCATAAGCATCTGAAATACGTATGTGCCCCTAAAAAAAGAATGTCCTATATTTCTAAAAGTGTTAACCAGACATGAGTGTTTTGTTTCATCTCTGTTGACTAATATACAATGCTTTTTTTTCCATGTGGCAAGTAGTATTTAGTAAAACATCCATCATCTAGTTGCAGATCCGTGATTTTCAGGAATGATGACTTGCTTCTCACAGCACATTTTTCCCCATTAGAACATTGCTATAGGCTGGTGAATGTTCAGATATGTTTCTTGAAGAAGCAGTTTGTGACTGATGAGGCATCTGACAGAGAAACCTATTTTATTACTAAGTTTTGCAAAGTGACTTCCCAGTGGATGGTCATTTGTCTGTTTTACCAATGAAATGATATAGAACTTGTGCTTGGGGCTGCTCTGATTTGTGAATAAATGTTCTCAGCTCAAATCCCAGTCTGCAGTCAGTGCTATATATCCACGTGCAACGTTGCAGAGCTTGTACGGTTCAAAAACTTTGACTTCAAACTTTGACTTTCTGTCAATTGCCCAAAATGAAAGTCTTAAACTGGATTGGTTGTTTAAAAGACTCTCTTACTTAAGCAATTTTCATTACAAAATTAGTAATTGCAAGTATGGAAGAAAATTATTGTCTGATTTGAGATGTATATGTGATTGGTGGTTTAAAAATGTCATGATACATACTGGATAATAACACGTTTTTGCACTTTTTTACATTAAATTAATTTTGAAACACTGATGGTTTGAAAACCTAATGGTACACCTTGGAAAATTAATTTACAGGTTTCAGGCTTTTTCTTTTTACCAATGATTTTTTTTTTAAAAAAAACCTACCCCCTACTTCTAAGTCACCCTGGTAGAAGAGGATGTGATCCACCCAAACACCATTAGGGTGGTATGAGGCTCACACCCAAAGCTTGCAACCTGTATGGGAAAAACAGATTCACTTGGGTGCTAAGGGCCATTCAGTGATGGTCGATGAATCCCTTGGCCCTCAACTCACTGCCCAAGGAAAGGGGCCAAGCTGGAGCATGTTTATATACTAATGTGCACCAGTGGCCCCACGTGTTTTGAAATCCTACAATGGACTCCACAGACTTAGGTTTTTACATTTACACAAAGCTGCGATTAGTCTCAAAGCAATAGGCAAGCTTCTCTTGTCCAAAGACATAACCTGGATGTTTAGAATGAAACATGAGGCATCAGTCTTTAACAGAAGTCTTGCACATTATCAACCTGAAAGCTTCTTGGAGATGGGAAAAAAACACTTGATTGCATCACAATGTATACATCTGTATAAATAATAAGCTGCAAAATACATAAAATGTCCTTAAGCAAGTCACATACTGGTGCAAAATAAGAAAACAAAGTGTGCATTTGCAACAATACTCTGGCTTCATACAACATATAGTGCTTCTGACATTAGCTCACGCTGGTACCACCCTATAGAGTTTGATGTGTGGCTTGGAAGGGTGACCCGCAACTGTATTGTACAATGGATATACTTTCTGTATGTCATACAAAAAAACAGGACCTAAGGGACAACCACAAAAAGCTTTATATAAGTTTTCTGCTCTTTTCCTTTAAGTAAAAAACCCCACTTTGCACATTTTACTAGGTGTCCTACTTACAAAATTAATATGACATGTACAAAAAAAGTTTAAAAAAAATGGGGGTTTTCTAAAGCTTCTGGTGTTTTTGTGTAAGTTCAAGTGCACCATCTGCTGTTCGTAATACACAGTGCAGTTCCAAGCACTAACTGAATGTGGAAAACCCTTAGCTTTGAAATAAGCTTTTTTTTTATTTTGTGGTTTGAATAGTTAATGCTTTTAGGATTTATACTACTTATACGCTGCAAAAATCCAACAAAGTAGTAAAACACCGTATAAATCATGCAGCTATATAAATTATACACTTTGCTGTACCTTTGTATAGCAGTTAAGTTGTCATTTTGGAACATTGCTTTTATTAACTGTGTAGTTAGTGTTGCAGCCTGTCTATTTTACTGACATGCATGTAAAGATTTTCCTGCACTCAATAATAACCCTACAGAAAACCATAAGATCACTGTTATTTATTTAATACTACTTGAGAGCATAGTTCATGGGGTAAAATTTGAGCAGCTTTACTAAGGGCCGATTGCTCTAGTACACTGGTTCTCAACCTTCTTAACACCGCAACCCTTTAATACAGTTCCTCATGTTGTGGTGACCCCCAACCACAAAATGATGTAATTATATATTGTGAAATATATGTTTTCCGCTCCTATAGGCGACCCCTGTAAAAGGGTCGTTCGACCCCCAAAGGGGTCACGACCCACAGGTTGAGAACCACTGCTCTAGTAGATGTTTGACACACTTAGCGTTCCGCAGCTCTCAATGGGTCAGTTGGGGAGAACAAAGATTTTTATCGTGTCCAGCCTATTTGTGCTATATAGGACTGTGAAGAATTTTTCTTTATGCAGTTTAAAATGCAGCATATGACATCGTAACCTGCCATCTGCACCAACCTATCTGACAGAGGACATGAAGAATCCTGCATCATAGAAATCAATGAAAAATATACATCAAAAAACTTTTCTTCCAGCCAAAGAAGAAAAATAAGAAAAAATAGTGTAGCATGTAAGGGGGCATTTTACACTCTTATAAATTATTAATACGCTACTTATACTTATTGCCCTATAACTTGCATAAAAGAAAAAATGTTTGTTTTTTTTCCTTGTCCTAAAAACAGTAAATGAGAAAGAAGAAAATTACAGTTGAAAACAAACACAAGCAGAAATGGTAAAACAGCCATTTTTGTCAAGGGTACAACATTGGAAACACCATCTGGTCATGAAGGGGTTAATATTTAGTTTATTTAGGGAAAAAAAAACAACCTTATTGATCACGCTGATTGACTGGGTGCTCTGGACATAGGGCAATGCAAAGCACAACTTGAATGTTTGTCTGCTCTTGTTTTCCAGCTTGGGGGACACTGCTCCAGAATACATCAGAAGTGTACAATATGCATATATATGTGTATATATAAGGGAGAGCAGGGCCTGGCAGGCACAGGCAAATAGCGTGGAAGTTAGGCCATCTCAAGTGGCACTTAGTTGAGGTGCCATTGGCAGGGAAGCGCTAAAGCAGGTTCCTCCCGTAGTACCAGCGCAGCTCTGAAGCTTGCACTCTGCTGCTGACCAAATGAGAAGTGCATGGAAACATAGAGATCAACTGAATGACATGTGCAAACCCTTAATTACTGGTATAGATCAAATGAGAACCATGTGGAAACAGAGAAAAACTGAATATCATTCGCAAACACTATGTTTAAATAAATATCATAACAAAAAAATGTATGTATGTGTAAGTGTAGAGTGTCTAGAGGGTGTGTGTATGGTGTTGAAGTGGCTGTGTATGTATGTATGTATGTATGTATGTATGTATGTGTGTGTATGTACAAATACAGTGTCTTTGGTAGACATTGTATAAAGTGCTTTATTTAACTAAATTTAGCACTTGTTCCATGCTTCCCTTGATAAAAACAGATTGATTTATGTAACTTGTATTCACATATAATTTGTGTAGAATTTAAACTGTAATTTCTTACTATTCTGTTGTACTTTCTCTTTTAAGATATTTATAGCCAGATTGTTGCTATGTATATCATTTTATTCAGTTGCATTTGTGAATAACCCATGTCTAGAGAATGGTACCAGATTGCTTGGGAAGTCAAGTCTCTATACTAAGGCTTGATATCCTTCTTATCTATATCTAAAGGACTGAGCAAGCAACTTGTTACAGAGAATACTAATACGCACTATCCCTTATATTACATAAAATAATAATTATAATTGTATAATGATAATTTTTAAAAGCTTAAAAATGTAAGTTTACATTTTTGATATTTTGGTACTTTATGAAACAATTTTGAAAAATAATTCTTGAAGATTTTAGAAAAAAACACATTGTTTATTAGTTTGTGTTGCCTCTTGCAGAGTTACAGAACGTATTAATATGTTCAACCAATTCCGGAAAACTGAGTTCTAGAAGATCATCCAGCAGCAAAGTCAAGAATGAATATAAAAAGATGTGTAGAACCAGCCAATTGGTTAAAGAACATTTGTAAGTATAAGTTCTCTGGAGTTGTTGGGATAGGTTATAACTTACAATGTATATCCAGTGAACATGAGGATCCATAAAAAAGGTAATTTTTAACAATTGTGCATCTACATAGGTAATTAGAATTTTCTTATCAGATATGAATATCTTAAAATATGGACATGTTCTCCAAAATGTGCACGTACTTACTGATTAGATGTTTCAAGTATCTAATGGCATTTTGCATGCATTTGGTGGTAGATGCATCAGCAAAATAAATTGTGATTATCAAAATAGATTATACTCAGAATAATATAGTATTATACAACAAATTGAAGTGTCCTCTCCTTATTATTTTAGCAATTTGAGTGTATATTTTGCTTTTCTTAAATGTCATTGTGCTTCAGTTTGTTACATGTACATATTATGTATTGTAGTAATTTACAGACTGAACATGAACATCCATCTCAGAGATCACCACTCATGAGAACATATGTGCTTACAGCGTCTATGTCGCCACTACGTGCCTTTATCCATTCTGTTGGGATTGTTCAGAGCCAACCTAATGAACCATATATTCCAGTGAAGGTAAATAACTCTATTGCTGGATATGTTTAATGATCCACAGCTGCTGGTATAAATCTATTAGGTTAATTTTCAGCTCCCTCAAACCCATAGTTTATTTTTTTTAACTTCTACATTGCCAATAAACATTCTTTTCAACAAAGGCTCATGGGACATCTTCAGTGGGCATCCTGATCATGATAAACTATTTGTTCTATATATGTCATTTGTCTCCAGTGATATATGTCATGATTTCTTTCAGTGCCATGCTACAAATTGGTACCAAAGGGAGATGTTTTTCTTTGGTTGTCATGTACAAACATAGTGCACACCTGTAGCGCCAATGTCATTTAATTTCCATGCTTTGTGCAAACAATGTATAATAAAAATGTCTTTTTGTTCTTAGCAATGCTTGACAAAGAATATATTAGTTCACCAGCTTCATACTGATACATATTCCACATATACCCATGTCCGTAGCTGGAATGCAGATATAAAATGTGTATTACGCCAGGTGCCCAGTTAATCCTAGCCTATGAAGAACAATATAATCTATATGCAAATATCCAGTGGTTCTATCAATCTCATACTGCGCCTATTATTGCAAGTAAAGAGAAGCATGGAATTTTACGCATTATAAATACTTATTGCCTACATTTCAAATGTATGCAGTTTCTTCTGATGATATTCAAAAAATGCAGTAATCCATGTTTTTACATTATTTTTTTACAGCCACTATACATAATTATACCTTTATGATGTGTTTGCAATGCCATCCAAAATATTGTTGTAATCTTGGACGTAGGTAGCTACAGGAAATCTTGCAATGATTACAATAGGCAAAACCGACAGTTACTTTTAAATAATAGTAGTATTTAGAAGCCATTTGACATTCGCTGAAAATGCAGCCTATATTTTGTAGACATGGGAGAAAACATACTTTTGTAGCCACTAGATGTCTCTGTTATCTCGTGGTTTAGCCTGTACATTATAATAGAGAATTTTGCTTTAGAATTGGAACGCCAATAATCTAGTTCACTTTCAGTTCATTGAGCTTGTAATAATTTTATGTAAGGGGATGTTGTTAACACAGAACCTAGCTCCATGTTTTTGGATTTTGTTGTGTTATGTAGTGCAAGAATTTTTACAATGGAAAAAATGTAATTTCTGATTAGCACTTTACTGATTTAGCAAACCATCCCTGTTAAATAATGTACTTAATACATACTAATGTTTTATTTGTCCGGGCATTTGAAGTGTTGGTGCATATTATACAGGAAGAAAAGAAAATAGGGTCCATAATTGCTGGTATTTATAAGTGTCTGATACTGTAAGCGAAGTTAAACATGCATGGAATAGACAAAAAGCTATCCTGCATCTAAAATGAGACCAATGACTGACTTAAGGTACAGAGGCTTAGACCAAGGAAGACCAACAACAACCAATTACTGTGCTTACCGTCAGTGCCTTTCTCAGTCATTAACTCTTGCCTCTCTCCTTCATGATTTGGAGAGAGCTGCATACAAAATATAAATATTCAATTGTACTCCAGTGATATCCTTTTGGCATCGCTAGGGATGAATCAAGATCATGTAGAGCCCTGGGGCAACAATGTGAAAGGGGAGATACCACTTCTCTCCTTGTGTTGCAACACTGGCATAGTGTATAGGCACACAATAATAATAATACACACAAACACAGGTACACTTACACCCTTAATGACAAAAATCATTCCAGGCATGTCATGGGGTTAAACTAATTAATAACACAGTTGCTGCAATTCCTCAATGTTGAGGCATTTAGCAGCACCTAAAACTACTGCAGGAGCCCAGTATGATGGCTCCCAAGAGCAACAGTGTGCGCCATATACGATATGACGGCAGCTGCCTGCTTAGGTCCTATAGCAGGTTAAATATAGGTATTGCATTTAACCATGCAAGTTATTGGAGCCCATGGGTGATTTCACTGTACACAGGAGATGTTCCTGAACACATATTAGGGTGTTGTTTGGCACTAACACATACCAAAATCAGTAAATTTATAGCCAAAGTAAAATGTGCAGGAAAAACACCACAAAAAATACTACTACAAAGGCTGGTGGTAAAATGAGTGCATGTAAAGATGTTAAAATATTAAAATACCAGCATTTGTATTATCATGTAGTGGGGGCAGGATTAACAAAATTGTCAAAATTGAAAGATGTACACAACCCAAATGTGGCCCTTTAGACCCTTAAATAACTCGACAAACCTATGAATGGATGGTATGCCTGTACCCAGGAGATGTTGCTAAACACATATTGGGGTGTTGTTTGGAAGTCACATATACCAAAGGCTGGTTGTAGAATTAGTGGATTGAAAGTGTTTTAAATACTAGCATTTCAAATACTTTGGAGTTTCTAGGTTTCAAAAATATATGGTTTGATGGGATAAATTTAATTGTTCGGGTTCAAAGATACCCCAAATAGGAAATGGGGCATGATGACCAGATGTTAAAACCCAATATGAAAAACTGAGATGTGCATGTCCCAAATTTGGCCTTTTTGCCCCCAAACAACCCAACAAACCTATGGGTGGTATCATTGTACTCCGGAGATGTTGCTGAACACATATCGGAGCATTGTTTGGCAGTGACACACTAGGTGCTGTAAATGTATACCTAAAATTCATGTGATCAAAAAATGCAAAAAAATACTACCACAAAGTTTGACAATGGCTGGTAGCAGAATTAGGGCTTGGGAAGACTTAAAAGCCTGAAGTGTCTAGTTTTGAAACACATATGGTTTGATGGGGATATATTGAGCTGACCGACTTTAAAGTTGTTCCAAATAGGACATGGTTGCAGTATGGTTTTGAAATAGCAAAATGCCACTTGTAGTTATTATTCGATAACTTGCAAAAAAGCAGGACAAAAAAACTCAGGAAAAATCTTAGAATCAATTTAGCATTTTTTTATTAGCTTTTGTAGATGAGTAAAATATTTTTTAAATGAAAGTCAGAAAAAAGTAAATTACATGATATGATCAAAATAATGGTATCTAAAGAAAGTCCTTCTTGTCCTGAAAAGACCATACAAATGTTAAATCAACCATTGTCATTAAGGGAAAAAAACAGCTGTCCTTAAGGGGTTAAAAGGCACAACCACATGCATTCATACAATAATATCACATACATACATACATGCATGCATACCTGTACAATAATACACATACATGCACACATAATTATGTCCACTTGAGGGAGAGTTGGTAGAAGAACTGTGGTTTCAGCATCCCTGTATTGCTATTCATTATGAAGGTCCAACACTAGTAAGTGTTTCCAGCAAGGGCACAGCTGGCCCAGTATAACTTAAGAGGTGAGGACATTTGGAGGAAATCTCTTTATTTAAATATTAGTTATATAGGGCAGCCAAAAAAAGCAGTGGCGCCTACTGTAGTAGATAAATTGTAACTAAAAATTCAAAGAGCATAACATTTTTTTGCCATATTAGAGGATGATTGGAAAGTGGCTGCATGAAAAGTGGTAGAATTATTTTTATGAAATAATCAAGGTCGCCTGCTTGCTAAACATATACATTTTTGGGGGGCCATAGTGGACATTGTGGGCCCTTTGGTAAATTAGGTGTTTCAAAATTTGTCTGTTTTAGCATACGGCCAGGTTACCGAATGAACAGTACATTTTTCAAATTAGGCCAAATAAATGCAGCAACACACCGGTTCCACCTGAGAAGCCACCAAACACCTTGCAACAATAAATAATATATATTTAAATATATTACAATTAGATTAACCATAGATGGGTCCAGAGTGTATGCATATGTATATATATATAAATATATATTTATTTCACAGGGTGGGTGCAAGGTGTTTCATGGCTTCTCGGGTGGTGCTGCTGCTACCGCCCTTTTCTTCCTTAAGATATGAGAAAAATGGTGAAATTCTTCAAATTCAAATTGCTGCATTTATCCCCCAACAGAATTGTACAGTGTAAATGTATGTCTTGCCAAAACAAACTGTATCTGCCAAGCTGTGTGATGTATGTAAGAGTGTCTGTGTATACATATATGTGCATATGTATGTGTGAGTATATCCTTGTATGTGTGTTATGTGGGGGGGGGGTTCAGAAAAGGTAAAATCAACACTGTACTACACCAACATGCAGTGCTGGCACTTTGGCAACTTGGCTTCATGATTGGGCATTCTAACAAAAACATCACAAAAGTGATTATATATGTTTAAATAGAATGTATATTCCTGTACTTCTGGATACAAATAGTTATATCCTGTATTTCTGTTTACTTTCTTAATTCTAAAATAAATTGTTTTTGAATTATTGGAGCCAGTAGGCAATATTTTGTGTGATCTGATGCCAGAAGGATGCATGCAAATGTGACTTGTAACACTTAGTGTTCGGGTGACCAATTAATTAATCTTGGAGTGCTTTTGCCCAGGAGCAAAACAATTATCAGTGATCCAAAGCAAATGTGAAGAATGTTTATGATCGTTCTTTGGAAGAAGGAATATGTGTAAGCACAATTTCAAAGGAAGTCTACTTCTCAGGATGGTGTCATAGATTTACTTTTGTCTATCCTTTGATTATGATTTTGATCATGTTACTATGTTAATCCGCATTCATCAATCATCATCAGGTAATGTGTGTGCTATATTTCATTGTAATCTACTACTGTGAACTCCACGAGACTTGTGCTTTAAAAACAGGTTGAAAAAGAGTATAACATTTCTGACAATTTAGTTTGATTTCTTCAACAAGTGTTTTCGGGCTAATTTTTCTTCTTTGTGAAGCAACTAGGCTGATTATTACTGTTCTATAGATATCAGTTTACTGGCTCTTTCTATGAGGTATGTATGCCAATAGTGTGTGAAAGTGGCACACATAGCATTTCAGAACTTCTGTTTTTACTTGTGCTAGAGGTTAATGGCAGAGACAGGCCTCAATTAATCATCAGTAACACAATGATGAATGATTCTTTATATTTGTGTTAATGTGTATTTGCATTCTGTTATTCCAATCACAGCTCCAGAGCTTTTACGGGAAACTATTGAAGTCATATTCAGCTTCAAAAGCCTTTAGTGCCCTGAAGGAGACAATAGCCAAGTTTCTGCTCACCTTGGAGGTGCTGAGTGAAGCATCAGATCTGGAAACCAATCTGATTAAAAGGTATAAAGAATTAGATAAAGCACATATCATACACTTTGTTAGTACTAAAGAGAACTGAAGGCAAATAGGTATGTAGTATTTTCTTATTTTAAATTTCAGCCCATTCCCCTTATTTTATAGTTTTCTCTATAGACCCATATTCAGGCCTGGACTGGCCATCTGGCACACCGGGCAAATGCCAAACACACTAACCCAATTTCGGGTCCAGCAGTGTGGGGCCAGTTACTGGATATCATTTTAAAGTTATGTGTTTATATTAGACTTGGGTACCGGCCAACTCTTTGTGTATGTCTTCATGTTCATCTTCGTGGGGGAAAAAATATTTGTATTCCACAAATATTCGCCCATTCCTGTGTATATTCTTCTTATTCATTTTTTTTTCTTATTTTTTTGCCTATTTTGTAGAAGGGGTTAAAATGGGGGTTAATGCGGTACGCACTACGCAGCAGCTTTGGCGCCAGGATTTTAAATATCCGTACGAGCAACTCTATTGGTCGCCGGCAGGGGCCTCCTCAGGTGCACTTCATTGGTTTATGAACGAGCCCCCTGCTGGCGACCAATAGTCGTTCGTACAGTCTTTTAACATCCTGATACCGCAACTTGGCCGGGAGAGACCACTGGTCTCCCCGCTGCAAGAATTAAAGGTCCGTACGAACGACCAATAGACTCGCTTGTACAGACCTTTAACTCTTGGAGCGGTTCTCTCCAGGCCAAGTTGCGCCGTCAGGAGTTAAAGGGCCGTGTGTTGATGCCAATTGGTTGATGCCAGAGGCAACCAATACACTCATTCACACGTCCCTTTAACTCCTGAAAAAGCCAAATCATGATCTAGCAGCGTATACCAAAAGAAAAGCCAGGGTTAGGAATACGGAGATCAATTGTGTCAGGGTACAATAGCCAGGAATCAGGAGCCGGAAGGGTAGTCACACAAAGCCAGGTCATACACAGGAAATCAGAAAGGCACATGGTAGCCTGAGCGAAACACAAGGGCAATAGAATCCTGCAGGCTTATATAGGTGGAGTTTTAAAGAACCGCCCACAGCACACAGTGAAAAAAAGCTAACAACACTAGAGAAATCTCAAGTGTGGCTGTGAAACCATGACACTAATGCTCTGTAAACGTTTCCCTACCTTATCTGCCGACTACTTCCACTTCTGCCTCCATTTTCACTTCTTCTTGTTCTTCATCTTCACTCTAATATCTTATCTCTTTTATGGTGGAGCTTCCAGTGATGTCCTCTCTCCCGATCCCCACTGGGTAGAGTACCTCACTGAAAGTACCAATATAATAGTGGTTCACCTTACAGCAAAACTGCAGTGCTTTTGGTGACAATCCTCTCCCTTGACTGAAGGATGGGGGGAGAGAACGTCACCTGAATCGCTGCCGTAAAAGAGAGAAGATGAAGAATAAGAAGATGCGGAAGTGGTTGGCAGAGAAGGTAGGGAAACATTACAAGAGCATGAGAGAGTGAACCATTGGAGTGTTAGAGAGTGAGAATGTAAGTGAGTGTAAGTGAGAGGGCCTGTGAATTTTGGATGAGTTCAGAGCTTTTTGCTTAGTTTTTTTGTGTTGGAATCCAGCCTCATTTTCATGCTGGGTACAGTAAATCAGTAAATTTGCAATTTGTATGGATCCAAATGCACAATTTTAGTAGAGACTTTATCCTTAATCATTCCTTGTTCCTGTCCTAGATTCAGGATAGTTACAGTATATGCCTATCCTGTGCAGGTTTAAAAATCCTCACTGTATTAAGATTTACCGCATCTGCTTGAAGGTTGTTCGATTTATCTGCCTCCCTCTCAGAACAGTAAAACTTTCTAGATATCTTTGTAGCTGTGATTGAAAACTCCAGTCTATCATAGTCTTTTATTTTATTCCAGGTGCCAGGAATGTTTTCAGCTATTAACTGTTGAAGTTGAACTCAACGATATGTTACAGCCCACAGTGCTCCAGGTTAGTGTGGTTAAATTAATCTGTAACCTGTCATTCAAACTTTTGGTTTATTGGGCTAAAAGAGAGATCTTTTAACACAATTTCCTTTAACCTGTTCTAAAGCACTAAATATGAACTTTTCCACCAACCTATAGACTTTCTTTTGATCATTTTGGTTTTAGTCTGTTACAAAAGGGTTGCTCTTTTGTCAGTTTATAAATGACTGTGATGATGATGGCTGTTACACGCATACAAAAGTAATGTGATTTCATGCACCGTTAACAACATTACCCAGCCAGAATCTCATTTTATTTAGTTGCTGGGTCGTCTTTTGAAGCTATCAGGGTTTTTGCATTCCTATCTTTGTCAAAATCCTGTGTGTAAAGCGTACATTTATTCATCTGGCTTGTGCTTTCTGCGCATCAATTGTTTTGAAGTTTTGAATACAAGCTACTTCTACGTGAGGTCTTTTTACAATATCCAACGGAGGGCATTTGCTATAATTGTCCTATATACCACCAGTGCAATAGATTTTATTTTAAATTCTAAACATACTATGTGGTTATTTAATGTGTTACTGAAAACACAGCATGAAAATGTAATATTGCTTTGAGAGAGAATATTTGTTAAAATTTCTCATGCCTCTATTTCAAGATCATGTTTGGACACTGCACTTAACTATACCGCACCTGTTTTCTCTATGCTATATGCCCTTCAGGTTGTTTAAATACCAGGGGATACAACAGTACATCCCCTTCAGCGACAAGATTTTGGTAAAGGTGTTCCTTATACGCCAGTGTAGACTGGATTTTCACCTCTGTGGTTTTAACTGTAGTTTTGTTTTATATACCCCTGACTTCCATGGCCTCCACAGTTATGGATAAAGAACCGTTTATATATCTTGGTCTTGCCAGATAGGATGGCCAAACTCTTCCACTCATGCTCCATGGTGGCGGGGCTAGCTAGGAAGAAAAGCAGAAGTAACCTCGAGTGTGCTGAAAAGGACACAGAGTTAGTTGAGCTGGCATTGAAATCATCCCACAGAGCAAAGTACCTTCCCTGGTCCAGATGGAATTTTCAGATAATTATCTGTGATACAAGAGCCTCAAAGGCAAATCCAGAGTACCCATCCCTGCCAGTTAAGGTACACATTACTAAACATGATGAAGTTACCTTATCGACCCATGGGATATTCCTTTTACGTGCTAACCTTATACCAGTGTTGTCCTTTATTCCTTCCCTATAGTGTTTTCTGGGCTTCTCTACAAATTATTAAATAAATCCAGATAAGCCTCAGCAAGATGCATCATTTATTATTTATAATTTGTAATTATCAGCCACATTTGAAAGCCAAATGTTTTTTTTCTGCATGTAAATAGGAAACATTTTTGCAACCACCAGAGGGATGCATGAAGTCCTCCATATTGAATGTAGTACTCTAGATAATACATTTCTCACCAACATTTTTCTATGTTTATGGAGAGGTAAATCCATCCACTGTATGGAGCTGCAAAAAAGTACACATGTCAGTATGGACATGTCTATGACTAAGGCACACAAAGAGGCTTATTGAGTAAGTATCAGGACATGTTGCAGTAGATTTGAAGTTTAAGTCATTGAATTCACTGTACATTATGAGGGGTAAACCTCAGTAAGCTTCTGCTGTAGAAAGAGCTTGACTAACCCTGTGTAATGTAATATTGAATGAGTGAGATTACTTCAAGGTCTACTTACCTGTTAGACTATGAATTATACATGGCCAGGTCAACCCTAGTTGCTGGAGAAACTTGCCCTTTATAATGGCTAGCGAGAAAGTTAAAACCCCGATGAGAGTGCAAACGCTCATGCTATTTTTCTCTTTTGTGAATAAACCCTAAAGACACAAATTATCCTCGTTTTAATGTGCCCAGTGTTTCTGATACTGCCTTTGAGCACTGGAAAGAGTAGGAAGTGGGTGAGATGACTCTTCCACCTACAGATAGCTGTTTCGATCTTTTTAGATCTCCTCAGTGCAGGATACAAACTATTCTCCTCATGCAAGCAAATCGTCAAAGATTCTGTGCTGTTCTGCATCCTTGTGCAAATGAGAGAGCCCATGTGAGGAAAAAAAGACATACCGGTACTTCTTGTCTTTGTGTGCTTGTCTTCATGCACACATGTGTGTACGTTTTCAATTTTTTATCTTGCTTGCTGTACCTTATTTTTTAAAATACTGATCTCATTAACAATAAATTCTGTTTTTGTAAATATTTGTTTTACAGGTCAAGTCTAACTTTCAGTTTGATGGACTAAATAAAGACAATCAAAAATACAAAGAACTCATTATTGGAAATGCATTTACTTTTATTTTACAAAATACATCATTTAGTTTTTTGAAGGCATTTGAAAATATACAGGAGCCAGTGTTTGTGGATGTAAGTCACGTTCTAAGTGTATTACCTAAAAGTGCATATTTGTGAATTAATGTATGGAATATTCTGTAAGATGTGTATTATCTCATTTAATGTGTATTATCTCTAAACACTATTAGAAATTGATTATACTGCACTGTAAAACTTAGAAATTGGGAATGTGGCAGATCTGTTTGAACTCTTCATAGCTTCATGTCTTAACATAGAAATATACCATTTGACAGCAGATCTTCCTGATTTAAAGAATCAGCCCTTAATCATCCTTTGGTCTTGTGTTAGATTCAGTTTAGCCATATGTTTATGCCATATATGTTTTGACCCCCCCACTGCCTTCATTTTCATGCCTTCAACTTTATATAACAAAGAGGTATTCATTCCCATTTAAGTGTACTTTGTTATATCAAAAGAAACCAAACACCTCATTAGTTTAATTAGAACCCTACCTGTATTATTTCATTAATCTCAACTGTGCTGATTATTATTAAAGTGTGTTATATATAATCTTTACAATAATCTCCTGCCTTTAACACTATTTATCACCCCTGTTACAAAAGAGTCTTTACAAGTTGACCTTTTGATGCTACTCTGTGATGGCCCAAACCAGCCCCTCATTTCAATTTGCTGTCTCAGGTGCATTCCAGGCTCAAAAGTCATATGATAAATGTAACAAGTGAATTCATTTTGTTAAAGTAATTTTTTAAAAGGTTTGTATTATTAAATGAGCTGCATGCGATAAAAAGCCCTCTTTAATCTCATAGATGTCACAAAAACATATGGCAAAGTTATTAATAACAGAGTAATGTTGTGTGTTATTTAATGATTGTTTTCTCCTGCACACCTCTTCATTGTAAAACGTATCTTATTGTTACTCACTTTTAGAAAGGCGTCTGCTGGATGCATGATGGTCGAAATTTAACGTTGGAACAGTTGAACATGTTGTTCAGTTTCGCTGAGGAACTTACAAATTCTGGGGAGTTCGAAATGGTAATTTAGCTATTGCTAATGGTAACTTCCCTTTAACCAGATGGGTTGAACATGAGTGAAAGAATGAAAAGCAATACGCTAGTCAACCACTGAGCTCTAGTTTGAAAGGGTTCAATATACCTAACTTTTTTAGTGATATTGTTTAATTGATCAGGTAGTCATTTAATATATTGTATTCCATGCATTATAGTGGAGTGATGCTATTACCAGCTATTGGCATGATCTAAATGTAACCACGTACATTGCTTTAGTTAGAGAGATGTGGGTTTCATTCATTATAACGCTAGAGAGGGCTAGTATTCACTACTGTTGAATGATCATATGCTAAAAATTTTTTGTAAAGGATCTACCATGAAACCCAGCCTTGATCTTCACCAGTGTGGTGTACAGTATTAATATATTGTGCCTGTTTTCTCCATCTGACAACCCACAGATTTAAGACACTGGCCCCAACAGGCAATGATAGCGTTCCCTTTCTTAGTACTGTTTTTTAACATAAGAGGTCAGTTATCAACAATGTTTTCCATCATATTTTTGCCCAATAATAAAATAGCCATAGAAAGGTTTCAATATACGTAAATCAGTACTGTAAATAAGACCTGTTGTCTGTAGGATGCATTACACTAACATATTTTAAAGTTCACGTATGACCAGAGATCAACTAAATGGGCTACAGCTATTGAATGTGGTCATATCTCACACATGTTTCTACTTATCATATAAACGAAAACTTTGCAGAATTCCTATTATTTTTCCTGTAAGTGCTCGGATGGTGAAGATTCATATCAATAGCCATGTGGGCTTGATTAATAGTTTGTAAAATGAATATGATTTAGCACAAGAATCGTTTTCAGCATGGTTCTTTGTCCGATTTACAAATAAATCATTCAAGGAAATATTTAACGATGAAAACTATTTTTTCGTTTAACAAGTTTTTTTCTACTTTCTCTTTTTCTATTGGTATATAAATAAAAAATCAACTGCGTGACATTGTTTACTGATTGATTCAAGCTTATTATAGTAAGTCTTTTCAGGTTACCCATCTAACCACAACTTTAAAGGGAACACTTAACTTACCCTAATAGCTTCCCTTTGTGATATCAGAAATTTCTATTTTTAATTCAAGCAGCTAAAAATCTTAATAAAACATAAAACATAATATTTTTTTTATTTTAACAAATCCAAACACACCATAACACAGTTTTAAGAAGCATTTAGTGAAGTATTGCAATCTACAAATGCAGTCTTTGCTCAATAATCCAAATACCTTCTCTGTTTACCAGTTAATGTACCAATTACTGTTTTATATATTGCAAGAAACGAAACTTGAAATATAATTTCCGATCTCTATGTAAAATGTCTTAACAATTGCTATATGGTACATCAGAAATGTTAACAGAACATATTTAATTTTTTTATTGTAGGCGATTGAACCACTTTAAGAAGCCTTTTACAGATTAGGTTTTTTAAATGATCAATTTGAAACATCTCTTTTTTTATCTTTCAGATTTATCCTTCAACTTATTCTTCCCTTGTGGCCCTGAAAAAAGAACTCTACAACAGAGTGGATCCAATAGGGAAGCTAGAACCTATTTCATCTATGCATGCGCTCCTTTCTGATCTACATCTGCATTTTAACTTACTGAAAAATATCACCCAATTCAGTTCTCCTTCAAAGTAGGTTGCCATGCAAATGACGATAACTTGGTTTCTCATATTTACATTGCCAAATGTCATAATGTTGGAATATTTTAGTTAATATATTCATTGTATTTGTCTGATTTGTATCCAGAAGCACAGCATTGCTTAGTAAGTCAACCCTATCACACATGATTCCTTTTTAGTGGGACCATTGTACAATTTATTTACTCCGTTATATTCCCAGTAAACAGGATGTTTGAATTAGGTTTCAACGAAAATGGTCATTCTGTTTCCAGTTACTGGCATGGCACCGTATTTGCCATGTGTGATAGCATGGATGTGTAAGGGGGGTGGGTGTTAGCATGGCATAGGGAGGCTGTACTCATACTCCCATCATCCCCAGGTTCCAGCATGTACTGGCTGCCTTGGCTTGATAGGAGTGTGATTGCTGTTAGCAGTTTTATAT
>VKOC01003120.1:0-11502 GCA_009364415.1 Spea multiplicata
TGCCTCCCTTATCACATTCTACCCATTCTGCCTCGTATATCACATTCTACCCATTCTGCCTCATATATCATATTCTACCCCTTCTCCCTCCCTTATCTCTTTCTACCCCTTCTCCCTCCCTTATCTCTTTCTAACCCCTCTCCCTCCTCTTTCCCTACTCACCCCCTTTGTATTTCACTCACCTTTAAAGTCCTGCGGCGGGAGAACGAGGCTTCTATCTTCCTTCTCTGCCGCGGCGCCGCTGCTTCACTCCTGAGCGCCGGATATGATGTCATATACCGGTGCTCAGTATGAAACGCCGGCACTGCGGCGGAGGTAGAGGCCTCGTGGAGGAGAGTGAGGGGGGCCGAGCGGTTGCTAGGCGCCCCTCTCTCTCCTCCGCGTCCAAAAAAAAAAAGCGTTTCAGGCTGCCCAGGACTTAAAGTCCCATTGCGGGACTGTCCTGGGCAGCCTGAATATGCAATGGATGGTTCCAAATTCGGCGGGGGGCAACAGGGGGGGCAAGGAATAGAAAAATAGTTTTTCTTCAGTTTGCACTTTACTGGCCATTGTTTTAGAGGAGATCTCTGAGCCTTGTCTACGTTTTGGGGGGGATCCTACCATGGGCTTTACTACATTTAATATTGAATGTCACTATTGGACAAAGAAGAAGCATTTTAAACAAATAGGTGATTCCAAATACTTTATTAATGTAAGTCATGCAAGCAATTTGTAATGTGAAACATCTTTTGTTCCATCCTCGAGGGTTAATGCAGGGATATAGAATTTTAAATGTCTTGAAGATAATCTTCCTTATCCCTTAGGTTTCCTTCGCTGAAAAACAAGAACACAATTACTAGTTTCAAAGGGGGTTAAAAGGCATATCATGGGACAGAGGCATTTCTGGAGGCAAAGTGGCATATAGGGGGCACAGTTACATATACATTTATATATACCGATTTTTTTTTGCTTTTAACAAATACAAAAAAATATTATTCAGTTTGTACAAAAAATACATTAATTTACAGACCTTCTACATCTCTTGGCTTCCTTCCTCTGGTAGCCGCACACCGTTTTCTTCTCTATCCTGACAGGAAGTCACTGACCTGACATCCGGTGCTGCAGCAGTCTGAGTGTGATGGGGCGGAGCTTCCACCCCTCACGCTGCTCCCATCACTAGGCGGCCATCGCACACGGCTGCTGGGTGCCGATGCCGGCCGGCGATACATTTTTAAAATTTAATATGGCAAGCCGGACCAGCTTGCCATATTAAATTCAAAAAACAAGTATTATAGTAGCGCCGGCCGGCGGCATCAGCACCCAGTAGCCACTTAGATTAGATTTCGGGCAGCCTGGGGGGCAATTGCCCCCTGCCCAGCCCGCACCTGGCTCCGGGGGAATCCTCCAATGCCGGGGCGAGCCCACCGGGAAATTTCCCGGTATGCACTTATTGTGATAATTGTTAACCTTATTTGCATGCGCCTACCCAGAATCCCTTAGGGTTGTGGCAGCACCATGAGATTTCGGAGGGAAAAACAAGCCTTCTGTGAACTGTGAACCATCACTCTCAGGATGAATCTTTATTTCCTGAACATATTAATGTTATTGCAGGGTTACTTCTCAGCGAGTAGTTTCGCTGTTCCTAAATAAATCCCTGAGTGGCGGCAATGAATGCAGAATCAAATACGTCCCCATCTCCCTCACTCATTACGGACGCTCAGGAGCCCTATCAGCTCCAAGAAACAACAGGGATTGGAAACTCTTTTCCAATTAAAAGAAAAAATAACTTCATTTGTTATACATTCTCCCAGGGCTGGGTCATCCACAAGGTTAAGCTAGGTCGCTGTGGAGATTTAAAGCTCAGGCATCTTATCATAGAGAGGCATCAAAACCATGGATTACAGATATCTCCAAGACCTGTCCCAAAACAAATAGAGGACTTCCTGGTGAACGAAGCTACTCACAGGGGTCTGTTTACTAAACTACACCCTCATGGCATGCAGTGGGTGCTGGGATGGACCTCATCCTCCACCTTGTCACTTCTCCTTGTTTAATATGAGGTCCTATTTGGGCATTGTGATATATTAGCCCCATCAGAAAAGATGCCTACCCATTTCGAGGTACCTACTCAAAATGCTTGGCAGTCATATGAAAAGCCAGTAGTGTTACATTCAACACTGATCCTCTGAGTGTGTATTTCTCACATTTTCAGTTCTTTCAAAACCTTACCAAAGTCTTTCGGATAGAAGCACCATTTCACATCAGGAATACTTGAATCAAAGCAACATCTTTTGGAGAGACATTCGGTGGAGCTGATCCCAGGATATCCGCATTCAGTCCTCTCCTTGGCATTCATGGTGCACTGGGCTTCATCTGTACATAGAGGCAGTTAAGGTTATTATTAGTTTAAGTCAATTATATTACTAAACATACGTATAGACCGACCGAAGAGTAAGAAGATATGGTGGGATACGCCTGACACCGGCAGTGAGGCCAGGACAGGTGAAGAAGATAATAAAACTGAATCCTAAACCGTACCGGCAGCCAATGAACAGATTGACAAGGGGGTAGAGAACGATGGGCAAAGAAGAAAAGGCAGTGAGATAAGACAGGTGTGAGGGATACCAGCTAAGACTGAGTTGCAGTAGTCAAGACAGGAGATCGTGAGGGCGAGGTAGGGGGAGAGTGTTAAAGCAGAGCCGGCCGGCGGCATCAGCAGGCATCGGCTGTTTAGATTACATTCCCAGCAATCTAATGGCCGCATAGTGATAGGAGCAGCGTGAGGGGTGAGAGGTCCGTGCGAGGGGGCGGAGCTTTCACCCCTCACGCTGCTCCCATCACTAGGCGAACATCGCACACGGCTGCTGGGTGCTGATGCCGCCGGCCAGCGCTACTTTAATACATTTTTAAAATTTAATATAGCAAGCCGGACCAGCTTGCCATATTAAATTAAAAAAACAAGTATTATAGCAGCGCCGGCCGGACGCATTAGCACCCAGCTGCCGCTTAGATTAGATTTCGGGCAGCCTGGGGGGCAATTGCCACCCTGCCCAGCCCGCCCCTGGCGCCGGGGGAAGCCTCCAATGCCGTTTGCAGCCGCTCAGCGGCTGTCTTCAGTGTTAGTCTGCTGGCCGCCCAGCCCCCGGACCTGCCGGGCCGGACCACCGGGAAATTTCCCGGTATCCCAGTGGGCCAGTCCGGCCCTGTTCAAATACAATTAAGAACCCAACAATTCTGCCTGTTTTTTTCCCCGTAACATAAAGACTCAAACTTAATTAATCCTGACCTGATCTTTTCTTAAAGTCAGGATAGCTTTATGTCTATCCCATGCATATTCTCCTTATCGTATTAACCTCTACTACTTCTGCTAGAAGGCTGTTCCACTTATCTACCTCTTTTTAAGAATGTAAAACCTCTTTACATTACATCTAAACTTCTGACCTTCTGGTTTCAGATTATTGCCTCTAAACATTTCTTCTTTGAAATAAACTTCCCTCCTAGATTTTGTTAACTCACCTAATCTATTTAAATGTTTTCCATCATATCTCCCCTCTTTCTTCTCTCCTCCAAGTCGTACCTAATGTATTTAGATTCCATGCCGGAAGCTGTTACAGGAGATCAGACAGCAGAAAGCCGGCGATGCTGGCTTCTGCTGCCAGTGGGGAGTCCAGGCTGTCAAATGACAGCCTGGTCTCCCATGCAGCGGCAGGGATGTGTCCCTGACGCTGCACAAAGGGCTGGACGTACCGGTACGTCCATAGGGGTTTCTTAATAGGCGTTTTTTGGACGTCCCGGTACGTCTATAGGGGATTGAAGGGGTTAAGGGAATCTGACTGCAGATAAGAACCATTCGGCGCATCTATTGTTCCTGATGTAAATATTATTCAGGCCTTAATCAGTCCTTGGTCCCGTCTTAGATACACCAGTCAACAAAGTTAATTGAGTAAAATGGCTCTTACCGTAATCTTGTTCAGAACAGACCAGTGCTACAACCAGTAGCACGGTGAAAGCACAGAACCAATATGTTTGCTTCATGGCTGGGGTCCTGCTGCTCTCTTCTCTTCTAGTCGCTAGTTAAATTCATTTTTTTATAGTGTTTTATAGCATGTTGGCAGTGCAGTAAAGAGATTATTGTTTATTCAAGGGCATGTGAGTAGGCTAATAAAATCAGCGGCAAATATTGAGTCAAGTTTTAATAGCCCATAGATGTTTGAGATTCTGGAACAGCCATAATAATAATAATATTAATAATAATTTTGTAAGAATTGCGTGAGAAGTTCATCAGCCAGTAACTAATTTGCACTCCGGCCGGTGGTATATTCTGGCATAGGGTGGCAGGTCCGCGGGGGTGGCAATAGCTCTGCCCTAGGGCAGGGAGCCAGTCGCCCCAGGAAATCAGGTTCCCTATAGCGTCACTGTTCCATGGGCAGATTAAAAGGGGGGCCTCTGATCTTGCCATCCAGCCTTCTAACATTATGGAGGACTGTGCCATGTTGGACCAGTTGTAATAATTCATCTTCATGAAAAGACTTGCCAATGCTTTCTACGTTGTAAAGGAGGTGTAGAGGAAATCTAGATGGCCTTGGAGTTCCAGCAGAGAAATGGTAAATCTCGTAACGTAACTTCACAGATCACTTTAGAGCAGAAGACCCTTCTATCACTATCCATATAAACCCCTGATGTCTTTTTCTGTTTTACAGCAGACAACCCCCAAAAAACATATAGTTGGAGCGAAAGTCACTATCCTCCAAATATATAGTCAAAGGCATCAGGGCCGTAACTGGAAAAAAGAACCCATTTGTTGAAAGGATTCTGATAAATCCCTGTAAGCATTTGGATGGTAAAAAAGATCGAGTAACACTCAGCCGTCCTATGCAGTAAAGTGCTTATGAGTGATGGGGTGCGTCACAAACGCGTGACTTCTGGTGTCAAAAGGGTTAAAATTCACTATCTGTCTGCCCTAGACCGTAAATAGTGATAAAAATAAAAATATTTTTACCCCATTCTTTTGTTCATAGCCCCAGTTCTGACTACGACCTTTGGGAGGATGATGAAAATACTTGGAAGCTTTTAGATCACTTGAATCTATTTTAGCGACTCCCGTCACAAGTGTCCCGATTTGGAAACCCGAGATGTTCAGTGCTGTCCGATATTTTTTTTAATACTTGCGGGTTGGACAACTTTGGTTCTTCTGGAAGCAGTACTTGGTATTTTCAAATAATTTTTATTTTTTTTCCACTTTCACATACTATATTTGTTTATTATTATTATTTTTTTTTAAAAAAAAACAACTTTTTGTCCGAGGATGATTTTTAATAACTTTCTATTAGGTCTTTTGTTGTAAAGGAGTTGAAAAGTATCAGTTAAGCCGTGTAATAGGTCATACCGTTAGCCCCTACAACACAAATGCCCCCCTTTCGGCCATTTGAAAGGTTGAGTTCCTCCTGGCCCCATCGAAAGGTATTTGGGCTGTATATTTCTAGATCCCTGTCAATTAAATATAAAGTAAATCTCTGTAATATGCTAAAATGCACAATATATTTAAGAATGTGCAATTTCATGACAGGGCTAAAGCCTAGTTCAAGCCTCCTCTTAATAGCCATGGAGGTTGCTGACATTAGCCGTTGGCTTTACCTGTACGTTGTGCCGAACTAAATTCGTAGATTGAAACTAGAAAATCATTTTGTGTTTATTTTTCAGACGGACGCTCTGAATAAAAAAAGTGTATAAAGGAACAGACTTTATTAGCATTGCCATAAAGCAGTGGCGTTGGCGAGGGGGGGCAGAGGGGGCCATGGCCCCCTACATCAAGCTGTACTCCACAGTGTGCCCCCAATTGAAACGCCATAATTTTTGTGTGTGCGTGAGTTAGTGTAAGTGACAGGGTGAGTGTTAGTGCAAGTGACTGGGTGAGTGTTAGTGTGAGAACCCCCCTTGAGGTCAGGCTTTGGATTCGCCCAGACATGATGTCTATTTCCCAATAGTTGGGCAAATTTGAACCATTAACTCATCACCCCGTCTACCGATGCAACGGTCCGGTCACCAGGAACAACTTATTGGTTGTCATGGTGATAGAACTACGTTTCACATGGACAGGGACCTTCACTGCATTTCTATCATGCTGCAGTTTCGTTTATGTGATTTTTTTACAGATCACAGTTAATTACCGACTATCTTTTTTGTTTGCAGTAACAGTATACTGACGAGTACATTCAATATCCTATAATCAGTTACAAAGCAAACATTGGGTTTTTTTTAAATATAACTATGTTTGATGGGCTTCAGTCCAGGTGGAAATATTGCAGCTGTAAGAGTAGTTGTTGTGACATCATAGCTCTGTGATGCAGTAAAGGCAGAGCTGAATGTTTGTGTGCAGGACACAGGCTCCGGCCACCACTTTGCTGGACTGACTGACCAAGGAAGATGAAGCTGGTGGTTATCTTGCTATTTCTACTGGTGATAGAAGTCTGCCCGGCTCCAGTGCCTGCAAATTGGGGCGATGATGATGATGGCAAGTTAATGAAGATGAAGACAGCACCAAGCAAGCCTCAGAACAACATGGATACAAAATATATCGCTTTTCTTGCAACATTGATGATTGTGTCCGTTTTCCTGAGCTGCTACCTGGTTGGATTCATCATCTACAAATATGTAGCTTTTAATGGCGATAATAATGCCAGCCGTCATCAAACCCAAGCAGGAACCGGTCCGATTGTCTTCAGATTCTTACGGTCTGTATTCTTTACATTTTAATTAGCGTTATCATTTGTGATGGGAGTCTACCCGGCTCCCCTGCCCATAAATTGGCACAGTGATGACGACGACAAGTTAATCAAGATGAAGATGGTACCAAGCAAGCCTCCGAACAATTATCAGAACAACATGGATACCAAATGGATTGCTGTTATTGACATCAGTGATGATTGTGAGATTTTGCCAGAGCGGCTGCCTGGTTGGATTCATCATCTAGAAATATGTAACCTGTAATCTCTATAACGATGGCTGCCTTCATCAAACCCATGGAAGAACCCAAATATATTCAAATTCTTACTGTTTGTATTTACAGAATAAATAGCGTTCATAGGAAACAGAAGTTGTTTTATTCTGTTGCGCCGATCTTACGTTATATAATTATATAATCATTATATACAATATTTCATGGGAAAGGTTCTGCGTGATTATTCCTACCCATTGTTACCTCTTGCCCTAATTAAGTTGGTGGTTGCTGTTGAAAAGTCATGGGCCCCATTCCAGTGGCGACTTCAGAAAGACATATTAGGGGGCCACACAGGGGGGCATTAATATTATTCCATTAAATCATACCACTGAAAATCATATTATATGGTGATATTTAAGATAAATATCACAAAAGGTACGACTAATCCGAATATATAATTATATGAGTAAATAACACAATACCTTAAACTTTTCCACTAAATGGTTTCAGGGCCTTGAACGTTTTGTCCCCTGAAGTCACTACAACTTCAGGAGAGGCTTGTGAACCCTCAGCCAATTAGAATAGTTGAGGAGTCTCTCCTGATTGGCTGAGACCTATTGCGAGACTGTCCCGGGCAATCCGGGACATGTGGTCACCCTATCGCCATCACCTGCTTCCTGGGTCTGACCAGCATGGACCTCAGAGAAGGGATCTGCTGACCGCTTTATTTTAGTGATTATGTCTCGCATGACAAAACGAATGTAAACCGTCCTTGGCTTTACCTCCCGTTCTGCCTCTTTCTACAACGATTGTAGAGCAGAGCGCAGAGCTAGGGTGTCCTCAAAACGTACTCTGTCCATGGTCTTGTCTTAAAACTTAATCCTATCCCTCGTTGTATTCATTACTACTTAATATGGTCATTAAGGGGTTAAATCAGGTTGTTTTATCGGATTGTTTAGCTGATGGGCTAATGATGTTTACAGGTCTATATTGACGCAGATTTCTAGACGTGTATTTTCACTCCGGGCACAACACGTGGTAAATCATTTAAATGAAATCCTGGTTTGTCCAGGATACTGATTATTATGCGATGACTCCGAACTCCCCCAGACACACAACAGACACACAACAGGCGTTTGCACAACAGCTTGCCGTTTCAAGTCTGTGAAATCACTATGCCCTATGAAGGGCCAATGTCAGTGCAGTGCGTTTTTACCCAATCACTAATTACATTTGGTTAATTGGTTTATTTAGTAACTAACGGGGATAATCACTTTTTCACATAGGGCCAGTTAGCGTTGGATAGCTTTTTCCTTCTATACATTAAAGGATGTATTTTGGGTTTACTTGGGGTATATTTGGCTAATATTAAAATTAGTTTGATGAAACATTTAAGAGTAAGAAATATGCAAATATCCATCTAATTGACTTAATTGTCGGGGTATTTTGGGGGAAACCTCTGGGGACCGACATCAGTTTGGGAGTTTTGTGAAGTATGCTTCTTTGAAATGTAGGCTGTGCATTTGTAGGTAAGTTGTTCAGTATATATTCCAAGTGCAGGAACACTTTACGTAAGGATCAGGCGATCCGGTATTCCCTTTCGGTAGACGTCACTGCTGATGCCAACCGAAAGGCCACTGGAGGACAAGGTACACCCTGCAGGGTTTGTGTAGACCCTGCTCGGATATCCTATTGCCCCCTGCTGGTCGATCACACATATTGTGATCAGCAAGTCAATGAAGACTTACATGCTGATCACAGTGTGATCATTGCATGGGGGGGGTCAGAGGTAAGAGAGTGAGAAACAATGCTTCTCCCTCTTCCCACAAAGGGAAAAAGTAAAAATTAAAAAGGGAGTTTTTTTAAAACAAGATATAAATAAAAATGTGCAATAAAATAATTTAAAAAAATACAGTGAGCCATATTGCACGAAATAGTAAAATAAACAAAAAAATTAAAAAAACTCCCATACATTGCATTGCCCCCTGGCCCTGCTCACTACCCCAAAACCCCTTAAGCCAGAAGTATTAAAAATCTGCCATACAGGGTACAATTTAAAGGAACATTAAAAAATATGTATGTGGTGTATGTCTGTAATCAGGGGATGTGGTCGTTCTTCATCACTGGCACCTAGTGTGTAGAAGAAATTCTAAGAAAACAACAAAAAAATGTTTTAGTTTTTTTTTCCATACTAACACTAACAAATATTATTTTTGCATATTTCACTGGTTTCAAATAAAGTACTATTTTAAAAAAATATATAATTTGTGTGGGTGCAGCAAACACATTAAGGGTGAATTTTAATTAAACCCAAGCTTTGTGCGTATAAAAAAACCCCCGGACTTGAAGGTTCAAACAGGACACAACTTTTTATATTCCCAGCTTGAGCATAGACACACCCAATTAAACATTTCTTTAACCCTTTGCCACCACCGGCTCTCACTTTTGCTACATTAGATAGTTCACCAAAACCACCGGTTCCGAGTAATATTTCTGAGCACCCATTATCATGTCAGGTTGTAACAGGCTAAAACATCCTGTTGCGTGATCATATGTTTCAGTAATTATAATAATATAATTAAAATTATATAACTGAAATATTGATTTATGATTAAACAGCTATTGTATAATTTTGTGCGTCGCTGGACTCAGATTGTATTAAACTAACATCACATGTTGGCTTTTGGTGTCTCAGTGGTAAAGAGAAGCCAGTAGAATTTTACTGTTAAAATAAAATACTTATTTCTATAAATGATCCCCTCGTCTTTCGAAGGGAAAAAACAGAAAAGCCAGCAGAAGAGAAGCGAGCAGACGAAAGAGGCGATGATTTACTCGGTGCTTTTCCTCGCCGGCTTGGTGGGAGTTTTCCACCTGGAAACGGCAACCGGATATAAAAGTGAGTACATTTTTGGAAGAAGTCACGTGGGTAGTTGCTGGCACTATACATACAGCTATGTGCATTCATGTATCTCTCTACTCATACCTGGGATCGTCCTATTATAATGTTATGACATTTGTAATGGGGATCTAGGGTTAGAAGGGCTAACATACATACACGCAGACTCCCTCGTATGCATATATATGCCCTTCCTCATTCAATTAGGTATATGCTTTAATCTCCCTGTTTAACACTGTCAGTGCTGAACTGGCTTTTATAGGAGTATCCAGTATGTACCTGCCGGCCAGCTTAGTAATTTTTATGGTCAACATACTTGGGAACTTTCTGGCTCCGGCCAACCCGAGCCACCCCACCTTGAGGGATGCGGGTAGGAGGTCCCGCTAACGTTGCGAGCGCACACGCTGATGTTAGAGTGCAGTCTTGATGACATCACGTTAGAACCAGAGGTTGTCATACAAAACTAGAGGGTCAGAGGCTTAGATGTAACATAAGGAAGTTTTACTTTTCTGAGAGGTTAGTAGATATATATGTATCTATCTATAATGTATATATATATATATATATATAATATATATATATATATTGTTTCTATAAAAAAATGGAATGTTTAATTGCTTGCACCATCAGTCACTGCTTATTTTACATGTCAATTGCTTCTCTTTACCACTAGATGATGCAATAAACCTACTATATAACAATGGGAATAATTAGACAAAAAAAAAGTATCAAATTTGCTCTTTCTTTCTATGGCTAACACGTGTGGCAGGTAAGGCATACTTACTTTAACCCCTTAATGACAAAGCCCGTACATGTATGGGCTCAAAACGCATTGTTTTCAATGGGTTCAGGGACCAACCATTATCATTAAGGGGTTAATCCTGCACTCTACTTCACTAGAGATATAGATAAAATGGCTTTAATCAAGCTGTTTTTCTATGGTTGAAAATCCATCAGAATAACTCTTGTGATGCTGTCACCGTAAAACAGGTTTAAAATATAACCATTGCAACTCTTCCACAAAATCAAACAATAAAAGACAGATCTAAGTCCTTGGTGAATATAAATATTTAGTGATATTGATAAAAAATTACTTTTTCCCCTTGTATTATTTTTTCATAGTTGTGTATAGATGTTCAACAAAGAATCCTTTGGCGAGAGAAAACTGCGGTTTCGCTGGAATGAAAGAGGCCGAGTGTCTTGCCAGACATTGCTGTTTCGACGAGTCTTCCTATGGCAGCGTTACCTGTTTTAAACCCCAGGCGTATCAGCGGGATGAGTCTGGCCGTGTGGTGCTGGTCCAACAACCTCAGCAAGAACCGAGCGCGTGTGACATATGCAAAGGCGAAGGAAAAAGAAGACCGGGTCTGATAGGGTCCGCGGTGGAACTCGTCCTCGGACAGCCAGAGTCTGCCTCGTGTTCCCTATGCCGACAGCAACTTGGGATAAGGAAAGGTGATCATGGACGACTGTTATTATTATTTTAACTAAAAACAAAAAAAGTGCATAGCGGAAAATACTCGCCATGCACTTTCTTAAAATAATGAAATCACCAACAGGTATTCTTACTGACCTTAAATGTGCGAAGTTTACATTTGTGAACATGTTTTTCTAGTAAATATTGATTCACGTGTAAACCCAGATATGCCTTATTTGCTACTCTGCCCCCCCCCGAAATGCCTTATACCCC
>VKOC01003121.1:0-11017 GCA_009364415.1 Spea multiplicata
TATATATATTTATATAGAGATAGTATCAGAAGTTAACCCTACATGAAAAAGTAAAAACGGCGAGTTTTTATAGTAATTTTCGAAAGGGCATTTGGAATTAGTGGTTCCCATATGCACATACCTCCCAAGTGTCCCCCTTTCAGAGGAACAGTCCCTCTCTTGGCACCAATTCCCTGCCCCACAATGTTTGTATCAGTGTATTATAGTTGTAATAACGCGCATAGTAAATGCAGAAATGTGTTTAGAATTGGAATTGTATAAATAAAACACCTTCTTCTAGATGACTTTATCTAGATACTTACCTGGATGTCACCAAGTCACATAAAAAGTCTTGTAAAGTCCCTCCCCTAGCCACACCTCTAACCACACCCCCTGGAGCAAAGGTGTCCCTCTGTGGCCATTTGAAATGTATGGGGACATGCGTGTGAATTCGGTTATTGTCGTGAATTTATATATTTTCTGTAACACTAACGTGCTGGCGGGAAGAAGACGAATCAACTCAATATAACAAAACCAAATCTTTTTCACTTTATTTTATCGTTCAGAGTTTTTTCACTTTAAGTCCAACAGCCATAAAATCGCCGTTACCGCATCGTGAATCACGGCCACACGCATAGTGATCTACAGCAAAGTCCCGCTCCATGTAACCAAAGTAACGTCTGATGCGTGGGTGCTGCCTGGTCTCAGCTAATCAGAAGAGGCATTACATTCCTCCAATGATGGCAGAGCTTGTTCGGGTTGTTGCCTGGGGAGGGTTTTGTTGCTGCAGCTTGGCTGGAGACGGGCAAGTCCTTATTCCGTTACTGTGGAGCTGCGTGTAAATAAGTCGTCTGCAGGGACAGGCAGGATACAGCCTAGCAACGCGGGAGAACACGGACGCTGCCGCGTGTCCTGGGGAGAGCCAGGTGACCGGCTGAGGACAAACACCGCCCGGCCTGGGGTCCAGGAGAGCAGTGGGGTAAGACGGGTTTGCGGCCCACCTTTGACAGCTGTCATTCATCCTCATGAGGGGGGAACGAAGAAACGTCACACCTGTTGCTCGCTCTGTATAGTTCCGTATGAACCTTTATCTTTCAATTCCCAGACACCCCCTGTTACCCCCCCTCCCTGCTGCGCGTTTAACCCCCTCAGCGTACAGACGAACACGACATCGTGTGTTACTGGGCGGTGGGATGGTGTTTCCCGCCTGCTGTCTACACACTGGGAATGGGGCACGTGCTGGCAAGACACGTAGTGTGAAAAAACTCCCGTAAATACCTTTTCCTCAGGTAAATCTCACGTGATGTCCTGCGCTGATCATGGCTGTGGAACCTGATGTATGGATGACCTGTAGGTTTGATGTGTTTGTGTTACTAGTCCCGGAGTCTGTCGGCGTGGATCCGCATGCAGCCTGAGTGATACTCTAAGCAATTGTTACTGTGCCTTTCCTCCTAATTCCTTCCCAAATGATTTTTCTACAGAAATGCATAGGACATGAACCCCCTCAGCCCTTACTCACAGTATGCCAAAGGTTACAAGGAAGCCGAGGGCCCGCTGTCTCCAGGTAGAGGAGAGACTACCAGCACGCAGTCCTATATCTCAAAGAAACGTAAACCCGGCAAAATGAAAGGAAACCAGGATGTGGCCGCCGGTGAACGAGGAAGAACGAGGAGCAGGCGTTACTCCGACACAGAGAAGGATAGCGAATCTTACTTTTCGGAGGATTTCGATAACACAACTTATGAGTCTGACCGCTCGCCGACGCCAAGCTCTAAGTCTAGATCTCCACGTGTAAAAAAAGCTGATCAGAAAATGATTGCTTCCACACCGATGCACAACGGCGGTAGGTAGTTTATTCTGCAGATTTCATGGTCGCCTATTATCTCTTCACCTTGGCTTCCATTCGGTTTATATTCACTTTTAATTAAATATGTGTTTAAGTGTCGGTATGTTGTGCTTTGTAGCGTGATGCATTTTACTGAAAATGTTATGTTTTACATTTGCCCCACCGGTACGGCTTGCGTGCTATCTTTAATTATATAATAACACATTTTCAGTCATCAAGAGGAAATGATGAGAGACCGATCAGCAACAGATCAGATCAGGGAAAAGTGAAAACATATGCCCTAGTTGTGATGGCAGTCTAATCAAGCGTGCTCCATGACGCAGATCTCAGCAGCTGCTGTGAGCGTTTTCTACAGTAAATGTAAAGATGACTACGGCCGACAACGTGTACGATTTTGGAAAAGCACCAGATCGCTTTTAAGAAAGATAATGTACCGCGCTGAATATGGATCCCTACTTGGGGACAAGCTGCAGTTGTGAGTGTGTTCACAGGGGTCGTTTTAGACCCCCACCCAGAGCATTCACAGGGCCAGTACTGGCTGAACACATGTCCTGCATGACAAACCGCGTGTGTGTGTGTGTGTGTTTCGGCTGAATCCCTACTTGCATTTGGAAGGGGGACACCACAAAGACGCAAAAGGACCTCTTGTCTATCGTGCATTAAAGTGCATGTGATGGCTGAAGTGCCATCGCAACAGAAGAAAAACCTTTTTAGGCACAAATGTTAGATGATGATTAAATAGTTGATGAGGTGTAATCAAGAGCATCATTGGAGTAAGGTCTTTAAAGGGAAAAAAATGAACATATGGCACATACAATGCCATATACAATAATATAGACTAGCGTTTTAGAAAATCTTCTTTTATCTGCACACCTGGAAGCGTCCATTGTCGGTCACGTGATATTTTTCCGCTCCAACACTGAGCTAATTCTTCGGGACAGTGCTAATTATCGTTCTGAGCTGAAACACATACGCATGACAAACATACAGCTCTTTGAAGTGAAATACTTTTATTTCATAATTCATAGAATATGACCAAACTGTACAAATGTTTTACAAACATATTTGTTTTAGGCTGATGTCATAAACAACGAAAGAGTTAAAGTTTTTTGCCTTGTTCTGGTGTGATTAACCTTCATAGAAAATAATAAAATACGCTTAGGTTTATTAGACTGACATCCTAACATATATTTAACATATATTTTCTTAAGGTTCCAGAAAACCAGCATCCAAGCTTCCTTCAAGTAAAAAAGGCCCAAGGTGGGGATTTCGTTCCCAGAGTCTAAACAAGGACTCTCCGCCAAAGGACATGGATCTGGTAACCAAAAGAGTCCTCTCTGCTCGGCTCTTAAAAATTAACGAGTTAAGAAATGAGCTCACGGAGCACCAGATCAAGCTGGATGAGCTCCAGAAAGAGAACAAGATTTTAAAGAGATTACAATGTAGGCAGGAAAAAGCACTGAATAAATTTGAAGATACAGAGAATGAGATCTCTCAACTTCTGTCCCGGCACAACAATGAAATCCGGACCCTGAGGGAGCGCTTGCGGAAATCCCAAGAGCGGGAGCGAGCTGTGGAAAAGAAACTAAAGGACACCGAGGATGAACTGTACAGGACAAATACCGCTTTAAAGAAATTGAAACACCTGTCTGAAGATAGACACCTAGCAGAGCGAGAAGAATTAACAAGGAAGGTGGACGTTTTGGAAAGCAGGCTGGATGAACGGGAGAGGAGAGTCAAGGTACATTTTGCGTTGCTGTTATGGCGTCACCAGATTAATTTATTGTACTTGCCTATATCTTGGACTTTTTGCTTTCAAGTCAATCTAATTATTTTGAAAATATTCAGTTTCAGTGCTTAATTCAAGGTGAGATCTGTGGATAAAGTTGGCATATCTAATAAATGTCCTGTCCTTCTCAGTCTTGCTGACCCAATAAGCAACTTAAAAAAAAATACAAATATCAAAATATACTTTGCATGTATATTTTTCTTTAGTGCATAGCTCTATATACAGTGATGACAATTAGCAATGAAGTAAGCTCGGCATGGACGCTGCCATTGTAGGCAGTCCTGATATTTTAGGTGACTCTTCCTACTCACAAGACTCACAAGACAAGACACACAGATGGCTAATGCTGCTGCCTGAAAACATAATATTATGGGGGGGGGCCAATTTACGTGAAAACTCATTTTAATCTGATACTAGAAAGAAAATGATTTGATGGGAGTTACCTTTAGGTCTTTTCTCCCATTTAATTTCAGTGGAAACTGAACTCCTTCCTTTTCACTTGCCAATAAGCTTTGCTCTTTTTGTCTTTTTTTTTTGTCACATTATTCAGGACTTGGAGAAGAACATTGAACTAACTCAAAGTAGCCTCCAGAGACAGCTGCAGTCCGAAAAAAAGAAAGCACATGATGCCCAGGAGCAGAACAGACTGCTTCAAGAAGAGCTCCAGAGGCTGACGCTGAAATTAAAAGTAGGTTTGCTGTTAATAGAGTGGGCAATATATTTCTTTATGGCTTGTTTGTGTACTCTACATGCTGTAGGAAAGACCTAAAGATGTAATCCTCAGAACTCCAATTCTAATCCATAGCATCAGCCAATCACAAGTGTGCTAAATGAAAACAAATGTTTGGCAAGCACACATGCAGCTGGCTGATGCATGGGAGTTCAACCTAACGTGTACAGGAAGCATGCTTTCTGCTTATACTTCTTGGTTTCATTAAAAGCAAGAAAGACCACTGGGGGGCGCTCGTATATACCGGTAAAAACAAGAAAAATTAAAAACTCTTATGGTGTAGTATGTTGAGCACAACAATATAATTGTGTGTCTATCCTATGTACTCACAATGTGTATGTAGTGATCAGGCTTCATATATATCAAATCATCCAGTTGACAACCTCGGACACATGTAAAAAAGCAGAGCGATACAGAGCACACAATAGTGTAGTAATAAATGAACCTGGAATGCACGCCAGGGCAGATGTACACTTACACTTTGTATGAGAATAGTAAGCTCATGCAGTTTAGATGATGTGTCCTGTGTGGATCTCCGGATTTTTGATGATCCTCAATCTGTGTTGGTTTTGGTTGTTGTTTTGATTGAGGATCATCAAAAATCCGGAGATCCACACAGGACACATCATCTAAACTGCATGAGCTTACTATTCTCATCGCAAAAACGGTCAGATGACGACCATTTTATTAAACAAGCTTAGAAAGTGATCTACAATCAATTTCTTCGCTTAAACAGTGTTGCTGTAATGCCCCAATGTCGAGGCATTCAGCAAGACTGAGACCGGCATGTCTGGCCCCTCCCCGGGGCATCAACATCTGTATGGTGGTGGACGCCCGTTTTAAAAGAGTTTAAACTTCAATGGTATCACTGAAATGCCTCGATAGAGAGGCATTCAGCAACACTGAACACTCACCCCAGGATGCACTGTGATTGCTCCAGAGAGCGGTTACAACCGTCACTCCATTTTATTTTTCCCTTGCAAGATGGCAGCACTTCTTTTAAACAAAATAGGGAAAAGTTTGCTAAAAGGTCTCTACACCCTCTTGAGAACTCTGGCTCCATTTGCAGGTTGAGTACAGGTACTGCATTCAACCATGCAAGTCAATGTAGACCAGCTCATTAATCACAATGTGATTAGTAATATATTTGAAAAATATATGAAGAAAAAAAAGCGGTTATGCATCAGAGGAACCATCCAGTTCCAGCAAAACATATATATAAAAAAAGAATTAAAAACAAAATAAAATAAAGTTGTATTATGAGTAAGTAGAATCTATTTAGAAGATTTTTCAGACCCACTTCGATTGTTGTCTTTTAATATGTGCTATGAATTTAAAAGGCTGTGATATGAGAACTTTTTGTGTCATTGCTGTAGTACTCTGTGCCAGCCACACACAACTATGTAGGTTTCTAAGTAACGTGTGATCGCAAGGGCCACTTCTAATATAGACTGATAATTTAGACTGATGTTACAAGCTGATACTATTCGATATACATTTATATGCAAGTGTATTTGTAGGCATGTGTTTTGGCTCGTAAAGAGCAGTTCCATCACTCCTAGGACCCTAATTCAACTCGTTCTTACCCCATCGTGAATGCACATCACAAACATGGCATTGTAAGTGGTTTGCTTAATTGGGGACATGACCATGATATGAAGGTGCTGGAATTAAGTAAAAAAAATACTTAGTTAAGCAGAGAATTATCTCTCGGTACCCTTTGGTAACTTAACGAATGTGCAATACATGTTAAATACATTGTGTATTATCTGATATTTATTTCAGGAGAAAGAAAGGGAACTTGATGTAAAGAACATATATGCTTACCGTTTATCAAAGCCATCGCCAAAGAAAGACACAGAGATTACCCCGAGAAGGAAAGGTGAGTGCATGTTTCCTTGGTGCAGGCCGTGTAATGAATATACTCTCTAGTATTTCTGTGGCTGTTTAGGGATGATAAATACTAGTTTCACGCTTTTGCGTACAAAAGATGCAGGAAACGGGCTTTTAATTAGTATCGCTGTATGTGTATAGAGCTTTAATGCTGATGAAGCATATGATCTGTGATGCAGGTGAGTAACGGAGAAAGGAACACACAGCCCAGAAGGAAAAAACGCTCCCTCTTTATGTAATTTCCACATAACTCATGTTTGTCGTCTTGTCACTTTTTGGTTGTTTGGTCTGTTTCTTTTTAACAAGTATGTATTTCATATAAATGTATATAAAAAAGAAAATCTGTATAATACTAAATAAGGATTGTACATAAGCATGTGTTGACTTTTGTTAGGTACAAATCAAAATATAAGCACAGGAGTCCAGACAGCTGATAACACCCTACAGATAGACCTATTTCCATCGCCACCTCTTCCTCCACCTCCTGTTTTTACTGATGAAGTGGAGAACAACCAACAAGTGGCTCTGCAAATGGTAATAAGCCAGCATGTATGCAATGATTTCACATTCAGCTATAGTAATGTGTGTTTAATTAACAAGTGAAAGTATTCATAAAGGAAGACTTATAGCTAGTTTTATGTCCCATTGATCAGAGTGAGTTTGTTGGTGCTGTCGATCTAATGGTATGGTTTTTAATTCCATCAAAATACGTTTACTGTCCCTGAAGGAGCAAGACAATCTTGAAAAGCTGCTGCGAGAGGAAGCGGAAAAGCTTAAAGAAAAAGAAAGAGCAGAAAGAAAGAGAGAGTTGGAAGAAAAACAAAGAAAAGAGACAGAGCAAAAAATGTTAGAGGAAAAGGCCAGAAAGTTGCGTGAAGGTATCTGTCATTTATTTTCTCTCTCCGTATTACGATAACCTGTTACTGTTTTTTTATGTATTAGAGTTGCCTTCACCAAAATAGGCAAGGTAAAGTCCCGCTATCACTTTCTTTTATTACTCCATAAAAGTCTTGTCACCGTGGGAATTGTTGGTCGCATCGGGTTTAATCCGAGCGAAGGTGCTGGAGTGTGATTGGAACGCTGCATTTAGCTTTGCCCCACATTTCCACTGTAATCTGTCATTGATGTGATTGGAAACTATGTTTCTCTGTGTTGTAGATAGCGTGGTACATTGTAGAGTAAGCAGGAAATACAAATTTGGTTTTGTGGAACTGGTCGGATGATATGCTGAGTGAGGGTGGTGCTGCAGAGTGTAGTCTGGTGGGAAGGGGTGGGTATGGGGAAGGTATGACTTCGGTTAGACAGTTTGGTGTAGGAGGTAGTCGTAGGAAATGGAAGTGGTCGTGAGAAGGAAAACAGAAGTTGGTGACTGAGTCAAACAGTTCACATTTTATCTTTTCATACACTCCGTGTTAGTCGTGTTCTGTTTTATTGCTATTGCGTAACTATGTTCACGTTCAGTAGCCATCTCTCATGCAAACTTGTTGTATTGGTGAAATCGTTTTGTGCTAAATTCCTATTACTTTTTATTTCATTTTTTACAGCATTTTTCTCCAAATTCCTAGACAGCGGATGCTGTCGGGGTCTCCTCAGCTAGGCCTAGATGGGTCATTAATTGTCACTAGACAACGACATGATCTATTTGAGATGGGTCTCTTTTAGTACAATATTGCCTGGATTTATTTTTTTAAAACCTGGAATTAAAACAAGACCATTTCACCAAGGCGTCACTGATTCTCACGCATTACATACGTTGGTACTTGTGTATATGTAAATGTTTTGTTGGATTTTTGCAGCTTCCACGGATCCATTCTGTTTTATCTAGTTTGTGGGTTTTTGATATTTACTTAGATTATCATAGACCTGCTTTACTAAGATTCATGTAAAAGCGGTGCTAAAGTAGGAAGTAATGTGGAATAATCTACACCATGCAAGGAATATATCGTTTTTGGATCTGTTTATTTATGTAATGACTCTTGGTAACTACACATAACGGCAGCATAAATTGGCGAAGTAAATTCATTTTATTTGTTGATGTGTTTGTACTAAGTTTACTTTTGTGGATTTCTTTTTTTTAATTGTTACAGAATGGGAAAGAGAAGAATCTGAAAGGAAGAGAAAAGAAAACTTCATATATGAAGAAAAAACTGGCAAAGATGTGAATAAGAGCACAATTGAAGATGAGAGGCGTCGAAAGGAGCTCCTGCTTGCAAAGATGTTTGAAATTGATAAGGAAAGTCAAGATGTGTTTGTGTCCGGACCAACGACATCTCCTCCTAAACAAGTGTCAAAATCCAACTCAGACTTGAAACCAGACATGGTTGAGACAAAGCACAAAACCTACAGATTCACTGAGCCAACTCAGAAACTGTTTAATGGGCTTCCGGTCCACGGGGCCCGCGATGCTCCTTCAAAACCAGAGGCCCCTGGCCTCAAAAACGAGCAGAAAAACACTGATTTTACTAGTGATTTTACGTTTGGTAGCTATGCTCCATCTTTTGGTAAGGGACGATCTCCTGCATCTGATCAAAAGAGTGAGAATTTTGAAGACCCTGTTCTACTAAGCAATACTAAATTAAATATACAGAAAGATAAAAAGTCCCATTTAATGGAGCAGCTTTTTGGTAGCGGTGCGAGTACCGCACTGCCTTCCATTTCCAAAACTACCAATTCTGGTGGCTTTTCTTCAGCCGTTGCCCAGCCCGACAAAGAATCGGATAACACTTTTCCTTGGGAGAACAACAAAGGGAAAAGCAAAGACGATGCGTTCTTGACTGTGGATGGCAAAATTGCAAATTCTAGTAGGCACCGTTCACCACACGCAGGAAAGCCGCTTGTGAAAGCTGTTGACTATTTAGAGGATGAAATTGAAGAAGTTGCCTTGTAGAATAGTATGTAGAAGAAAGATCTATTACAGGCCCGTGGTTACAATGCCAGTGTAAAAGCAGCAATATTATAACATTTGCATATTTTTGGGGGTGCAACAAAACGCAGACTTGGAGAACTTTAATGGGATTTCTCCACACTGTCATATTTCAAAGCTCGTGAAAAACTTGATTCATGTTCTGTTAAATAAAACGTGAAAAATCTGTGTATAGTAAAGTGGTTTTTTATATTTATATATTTTTCATTGTAATTAGCACTTTAAGTGAACATAAATCGCACATAACACAGAAATAAATGTTGATTTCTTATAATTAGTTTAACGCCATTTACCGAGATCCACCGGTGTCTGCTCATGCCGTCTTCGGGAGTTCAGCTCTCGGCTCCGCAGTTGCGGCAACGTGACTTTTGAGGGTAGTTTGGTTTTTGTGATTAATATTGTTTTTAAGTGTAACTATTGTGACAATTCAAGCTGTAGCTGTAACTGTAACTACATTGGAAAGGCAGTCCTTTTAAGTCTATGTCCTGTAAAAGAAGCATTAACCAGAATACAAATGATGGGGTTATTATGGTGTGTCTGCAAAACTGTTGTCTTAAGTGGAAATTTTTATTTTATGGTTTTTCTTACAGGGTTTAGTGTTTTTCATACCTAAAGAAAGCAACAAGGTGAATGTTTCACAGTCGACAGGGAGTATATTGCCAACAAGCTTTATCCTTCTCTATTATTTAAGCTGTCATTTTTATCGTTTTGTGTAACTGTTCATATTTGTATGTATTGCGTAATATATTCCTGGTACTCCTATGATTATATCGTACGTAATATCTGCATCCGTTTTCGTCAATGCAAATAAACAAAGCACTCGTAACGTGGTTTGTGATTTCTGTGTAGTGATGTTTCTGTACAGTGATGTGCCAACCGTGACTTAATCCGAACACAGAACCCGTAATCCTTGGAATTTATTAAAATGCCCCCATTGTACAACAATCCACTGTCCAGGCACAGAGCTTGTTCTTTATCAATGTAAACAAGGCGTTAGTGTTATTTTTTATCTTTTAGTTTTATATTTATGTTTGGTGATGGCTCGCATTTGGTAAACCATTGATTTCAATGCTTTGGGATGTTCGTTGACATGAAGGCTACAGATTCAAAAGCATTGAATTTTAATAAAGGGCTAGTAGGTAATAGAATAGGGATAAAAAAGTGTGATTTCCATACAATACAAGCCAGATTGCTTTGTGATAGAGTTTGGATGTTCATAATATTTTGATTTTTTTTAATTTAAATTATGTATGTAATATCTGAACATTGGTGAAAATTTGGTGTTTATCTGATTTATTATATCTCACAACAAAATAAAGGATTGACATTGTCAAATGTATGCCATCTATGCCAAAAAGCCATGGAAGAAATTGGTTATGGGAGATGCTTATGTATGTCTAAATGTTTTATAGCCCCACGACGTTCACTGAAGCTTTTAATCATTTGGAAACTAGGGCTGCAACAACTAATCGATAAAATCGATAATAATCGATAATGAAATTCGTTGCCAACGAATTTCATTATCGATTAGTTGAATCTATTATTATCGATTATAAAATGAGGGTTTTTTCAAAGCAAACGCTCTGAAAAATCCCCCTCATTATATAATCCGTTTCAGGGACTCACCGTCTCACAGCAGCAGCTCCTACTTACTCCCCCTCCCTGTAATCACCGTGACAACTGGCCCCGCCCCTTCCTTCTCCAGGCCAGAACCACATGGCTGTGACACTCATCTAACTGTAAGTATATGATATATAAATGTGTATCTATATATATATTATTTGGGCTACTGAAAGTTAGGGGAGGTGGGGGTTAATTTAGGGGCAGTTATGGTTAATGGGGTGTTTAGGAGCAGCT